>VXBD01003981.1:98156-113576 GCA_013399975.1 Indicator maculatus | reverse complement strand
CTGGAGTTGTTTAGCCTGGAGAAGAGGAGGAGGCTCAGCANAGGAACTTAGTGTCACAGGTTAGTTGATTAGATGGTGTTGCATGATAGGTTGGATTTGATGATCTCAAAGGTCATTTCCAACCTGATTAATTCTGTGATTTTGTGACAAGTTGGTGGGGATTATGACCAAATCCATGAGATACTAAATACTCAATTTCCCATTGACGTTAGAGGTAGATCAGGTGCCTTGTCACTATTGTGGGTCTCATCTGATTTCTAGATTGCTTTAAAGTTGTTGACCTTGCCAATGCAACACTGAATAATACATTCCTATATGTGGCAAACATGCACACATGACTGTGCTGTAAGGTTATCTCTGCAGTGCTCTCAGGGGGATTAGTTGCAGTCTTTGCCACTGGGAACAAGCTATCTCCGTTCATTACCCTGAACTTCAATTCAGGAGGCCAGTGCAGAAATGAGTGCTGCAGTGCATCATAACTCTGTTCCTTTTTGCATGCTTCCCACTATATTTCTGTACTGTCGTATCATATTCTTAAAAATCACTGAATGCTGCTTGTAAATGTACTGCATGCAACCTGAGAGGCTGAACAGCTCTGTACTCTGACAGCTGTGTGTGCTCCAGTTGCTGCAGTGACAGGGCTTTACCTCTCCCACTGCAAGCAGTTCTTCCTAGTTATTTCTTAGCCTGTTTCAGTTCTTCACATTACAGCTTTTTGGCCTTCAGTTTAGTTCACTTGTTATTAAGTAACTTCTGTTTAAGACGGTGAAGAGCCCACTGCAGATAACTGTGCATAATGCTCTTATTAGGTTAACCCCTCTGCAGCAGGAAGGCTTAGGTCAGACACTGGCCCTTTTCAGTCCAAATGTCATTTCCAAGAATAATTTTCCCTGGTTGCTTAGCAACTTCTCTTAATCTTTCATTTCCCTCATTCATAACAATATCCAGCCTCTTGGCCAAATAGCAAAGCCCAGGCATGCTACCTCTGGCTTGCTGTTCACAGTGTCCTGGTAAAAAAAAAGTTAGAAAGTCATTGAGATCCATTTTCATTGCTTTTTCTTCCCAGTATAGTTGCTTTTAAGGTTGGTTTGCCTGAGGAATACATAAGACACAGGATTAGCAAGAAATGTAGAAACAAATGTACTGTTGGGTTTATGTACTGAGGCACAGAGGTGTGACTCAGTTTAGCTTTTCTGTCCGTGGGAGACCCCAGGCTGGGCAGAGGCTGCCTGTTGCTCTGTTGATAAGGAAGCACCTGAGGAAATCTTCACACAATCATATAGAGATAAGCTTCAAGCTCCTAGAGAGTTCCTGTGTCTTCTTTTAGGCCCTTGCTGTTTTATACTCATTTATGCACAATTCTATCCCTTTATTTTCTATGATGTTCAAGACCATGCTTCACAGATAGTGCTGCAATGTCACAATTTTCTTACAAAGTAAGCATAGGTCTAAGCTTTTTTCATCCAGGTACAGCTCAGAATTCAGTGAAGGTGGTATCACATTAACTACAGTTAAAATTGCCCTGTTATCTTTAAATTTTAAATGTTAATAAAGTTTTTTTTCTCTGAACAAAGCAGGTTTTTTTCTGAGGGGTATTTAGCACTTATTGTCCAAATACAGGAGCTTAGAACACTTCTTATCTTTCCAACTGCACTAATGTATCCATCAGCAAGAACGAAAGAATAACAACAAAATATCACTGGAGCCTCGTATGCTTTGATTTTTAACTCTGCTAGCATCTCCCTGTTTGCTTATGCATAAATAACAAAGGTATGCTCTGCAGTTTTGTGTGTGGGACTGCACTGGCACTTTATTTTTCTCAAGCTTTAGGAAAACATTGTTATGTTCTTGTCTCCAGACATATGCCTGAGGAAGCTCTAGCTGAGACCTTTATCCATTTTTAAGGTCTCCGTTGCTCTATCAAGTGAAGCAGAAACCAATGTCAGTCCAGATCAAATGACCATTTCAACTGAAACGCAAAAATAATGTAACTTCAAGTTCTTGGTGGAATTCAAGACTCTATAAAACTGGATAAAAGCCACTTTTCTCTTACATACTCCAGAACTCATACTCATGTGCAGTGCAGACTGGAGATTGCTAGTCAAAGATGAGAAATAGAATCAGTTTTTAATGTGGCTGGAGACATCAGATGGTTACCAGGTTATTAATAAGTCAACTGCTAAAAAAGCTTTCTGAAAAGAAGCAAACCCCAGCTAAACAGAATGCAAGATATCCTTGTGACATGAAGTAAACCAAGAGAAGTTCTTCTTCTGTATCAATATTATAGAAAACCATTATTAGTACTAAGATTATACACCATTCCTCTCAGCAGGGTAAGAACAACAGGATATTACATACTGTCTCTTTGGAGGAGGAGAGCACAAATCCTGACTTGTTTACTTGAACTGCAGGAACTAGGTAGAACTATGAAGACACCCACTGCTAGTGATGATACACCCTGAGATCAGTATGACATTAAATGAAATTAGATGGATAAGAGAAAAAGACTTGTCTACATTTTTTCTGTCCCCAGGAGTGAGATAGGAACAAGGCAAAAATAATGGAGACACGTCGTTATTCATATTACTACAGAGAAATGGATTTTCTTTTTTCAGAGCCTTAACAGAAGCTTTTTGAAAGACTGGGTGACCTGTATCTCTTGTGTTGCTGCAATAATTATTAGGAATGGAGGCAAACAGAGCAGTAAGGAAGGTAGCACTTTCAAAATGTAAGGGTGTATGCAAAGGAGACAAAATAGGACAGATATTAACTCAACAAATATACATATAAAAAAATGGCCTACAATGACAGAAAAAGTGACAAGAAATAGCATTTCAATTGCCAGAACTTGCAGTTAGAAGCAAAAGAATTGGAAATTTCTCCTTTACAAGAAGACATTTAATATAATTGGCATTACAGAAATCTAATGGGAGGAACTGCATGTCTAAGATGTTAAAAAACATTTCTTTAACCTGGTTAAGAGGAATAAAGCAGGTATAATGTAGGTGGAAGATTCATCCCTTGTGTCACAACCAACATTGCTCACAGTAGGGACTTGAGACTACAGTCCAGAGCACAAAAAAACAAAAGTTAAAAAACCCACAAAAAAAAACCACAAAACACAAAAAAACCCACAACAAACAAAACAAAAAAACCCACACAGACAAAACCCAACAAAAAAACAGAAGACTGGACAGCAGCTTGAAAGATGGTTATACCACCTGCAAGATGGTTCTTTTTTTAGCTCTTTCTTTTTTTCCTTACTTGACACGAGTAGATTGAATGTGGTAAACCAATTAGAAGAGTAGAGAGAGAGAGAGAGATGATAAGACTGTTGTCTTAGTCAGGTTGCTATTCTGATATTTGTAGCTTTGACTTGGATGCTACTTGGCATGCTGCTGGATTCGATCCTTACCAGTTTTTCCCCTCAGACTGCTAACTGGTGTTCTGGTGGGTTTCTTTAAAAAAAAAAAAAAGCTATCTGTAAACATTCATAAATGTTAATCTAGTGTCAGAAGATCATTGTAGAAGTCATTTTTATTCTATCCAAAGTTTCTTTATTTACATTCTCACTTAGACATCTTTCAAGGTCTAAAAGTTTTCCCTGTTTCAGTTATTTCTGAATCCTGTAAGATAGGATTCATGGTTTAGCATGAGTACTGATCAAAAGGAGACAGTTCTTTTCTTGTATATGTGAAAAGATTTGGGCAGTTTCATCTGAAAGAAAAGATCTGACAAAAGAGAAAGAATAAGTTTTTAAAGAAGAGTTTTTGATGGTTATAAAGCTACAATCAATCAATATTTTTCGGTGTTTTTAGTTTGTTTTTTGTTTGTTTGTTTGTTTGTTTTTTGGGGGGGGGGTGTTTGAGCAAAAGTTCCTACTGGATAAATGAATACCAGCTAGAAGGTAGACATGTAATAATGAAACAAGGAGGAATAGGTAAAATGAGGATGATGCCTAGCTTAGAGTATATGAAGATGTAATAAGGAAGTTAAAAATTGTAGGTAAAAATCCATGGGAGGCCAAAGAACAAAGCAACTTCCATTTAAGTGTTTTAAGAAAAAAGTATTACTGAAAGTAAGGTGAGCACTTATTTACTTAACAGGTCTTTCTGCCTCATTAGCAACAACCTTTCTGAAATCATTTACTGCTTTATATCTGGAAAAGTCAAGACAATGTACCTGATGAAATGAAAGATTGCCAGGTCAGTAGAAACACCAAGCTATATAGAGATGATAAACACTTGAGTCCACAGGAACAGATAACTTTTTCACAAGTCGTGAAATAGATTTTCTGAGGAAGATTCTAGACAGGCAATATTCTATGTAAAATAAATTTTAGGAGAGGCCAGGGTAAATACCTGCTGACTGAAAGAGCTGCAACAGGAGCAAATGGAGTGACAGATGGTGGCTTAATTTGATAGAAATCTCAGGCAAAACAGTGGGAAACCAAACAATCAATTGTAAGAGCTTAAGGCATGGAAAATGCCATTTTACATCTGCCATGGCAACACATTTGCCATTACTGCTCTTTGTTCTGCCCAAATGCTGAGCTCTGCAGACAAGAAGATAGGACTAATCTCAAAGGCTAGGGCTGTTTTGATCATATCCCCAGACTTCTGTCTTTCTTTGTACCACTTGCCCTCGCTGTTTCCTTTTTCCCTTAGTTGTAGCTGGAGAAACAGTTTATTCACTGAATCTTTATTGACTGGAATGATCTATCTAATCTATCATGGGGGGTTAATTGGTAAAGAATTAGAGGAAGACAATAATTAACTTGAGTAGATGTGATTTTATGGAAAACAAGTCTTGCCAATCAGTTGATTTAATTTATTGAGTGGCTGAAGGTAATTGTCTTGAAGTCTTGAATGGTGGTAACATACTTGACTTTGTTCTTTACAAATTCACAATTGAAAAATGAGTGCTCTAAAATATCTTCAAAGCACATGAACTGGTTAATGAGTTGGAATATTTCTTACAAGATAATAGGGGGAAAACGTTGCCCAGCATTTGAAAATTCATCATCAACTATAATTTATAGAGCTCCAGAGCAACTTGCTCATAACCTAAGCAATGAGGTAAAACATGAAACAAATTCAATTATACAGAAAGTTTTCAAGGTAGCAGCAGAAGACTGTAAATAAGGTACAGTGCAGCTGAGAAATCAGCAAAGTGCAGATATGCACAACACAACCCTCACTGAGATAATAAGCTGAGCAAATTCAGTCACTGAAGAAGAAACATTCACTTTGCCTAACTACAAGTGCAAATACAGACTGTACCAACCTTGCATATCTGTGAGTTCTTTTGTGACCAGGTATCCAGGTGACATTTAAAGACTGCTTTCACTGATGCACCTAAAGAAGGGAGAGAATGTTGGATAGTGAGATGTGTACAGAAAAAGGATAATCAACAGAATGACTGATTGCAATACTTGATAAAAACATCTTAAATTACCTTCTTGCATGTGAGAGACAACCATCACTTAAAATGGGAGGGTTTTTTGATACATAAAAGGATGCCATAAGTGTGTCACAGGGTGAGTCAGACATTGAGCAGGAGAGAGCTAGCAAGGGTTTAAAATTATAAACTTGGTTTGAAAAATCTAGTGAAAAAAAGAATGAAAACTCTTACATGGATAGGACTGGAGGAGATTGCATGGCTTACCGGTTTCAGCAAACCACAATTTAAGCAAATAGATGTGGCAGAGATATCCTTGGACTGTTCTCTAAAGAGCTTGGGTAACTCAGACTGGAAAGGATGGCAGGAAGTTGTTTGTGAGTCACCTGCTCAAATATGCAGCAGCAAGAAGATCAGATCATGGCACTTGAGACTTTGTCCAGCCTGATCTTGAAAAGCTGGAAGAACGCAGACCCTACTGCATCTCTTGCCATCCTGCTCCACTCTGGACTGTCCCCACAGGGGAAAAAAATACAACCTTTCTCTTTATATGTAATGTAGGCTTTTCTTGTTTCAGCTTAGACCCAGAGTTTCTCATCCTGATTACTGTGGAGAGCCTGATTCCATCTTGCCAGTGACCTGCCTGAAAAAAGGAAAAGGCCACTAGAATTTGCTACCAAAGCCTTACCTTCTCTAGGTAGAAGCAGTCCTGTCCCGCAGGCTTCCCTTGCAGAGAAGGTGCTTCAGTCCCTCAGCATCCTCGTGGCCCTCCACTGGGTTAACTCTATCTAATCAATCTCCTCTTTGAGTTTAGTTATACAAGAAAAGGCTAGCAAGGTACTCACATTAGTTTCCCAGTGGAGATTTGCAGTCAAAACAGAGCACTGCTGATCTGATGATCTGATTCTAGTGTGAGGTGTCCCTGAGAATGGCAGGGGGGTTGGAACTACATGATCCTTGTGGTCCCTTCCAACCCTGACTGATTCTATGATTCTATGATGGTATTGGGAGAGAAACTTTATTGCTTATAGGAAGACAGAAGAGCCCCGCTGGTCTAGCATTGTCAGTAAAGTGGTCATCTTTCCCATTTCAGGATGATATCAGTGCTATCTGTATCTTGAAACACTCCCTAATAATAATGAAGAAGATCAGGCTGGTACTGATCAGGGATTGAGATAATTTTGGATGGATTTAATTTGCATTCTGTCTTGTGGAGCAGGACATAACTCATCAGACTTTCACAGAGGAATGGGAAGGATCTGTTTTCTAACTTGAGAAGGTAATCAGTCAACGTGAGCTAAGCACTGCTGTGAGAAACCAAACAAAACAAAAGCCCAAACCAAACCAAAATAACAATGCAATCTTTTAATATTCATTTAATACCTTGCAATAATTTCACCTGACTGCTATGAGGTTTATTTGTGTTTGTGTTCCTGAATTTCTGTTTGAGGAATTTACTTCATGATCTGACATGGAAAACACTAACATTTTATGTTCCAAAGCCCTTGGCCTGGAAACGTATACTTACATGCCAAGCAACATATGTGTTAAATTAAAATAGCTCAAGATAGTACTTTCTGAGTACTAGTTACTCTTCAAAGCAGTAATTTAAAAAAATTAGTAAATAGTAATTTAATGGTAGATAATCAATCAAATAACATTCTATTTCTGGACTACAGAAAGTGAAAATAATTGTTCTGATTGCCCATCATCTTCTCCAACTCACACACACAAAGATCTCTTTCTGAAAGATCGGTTTCCCTCTTTTCACCTCTACTTTTTATACCAAACCCAAAGTACTGTTCCTAGTGTAAGATGCTTCTTAAAAAATTGCTTCAGATGAAAAGAGTTAATAATCATTACCGTCTTTTATTTGTGGAGTGTTGGAAATGACAGAAACATTACAATAGAGATGTTAAGTTCTTGGAATACATCCTCTTAAATGAGAATGAGATTCATCCAGAATGAATAAACCATGATAGATGCAATGCGCATTGTGCTCAGAAAAAGCAGTTCTCTTCCACTTTGAAAGGAGCTTTATTAACTAATTACACAGTAATAATCAGAACATGTTGATCCCAGGGATTAATGACCAGAAGTGTATGATTTTTTTTCTGTGCACACCTTGGCCCATTAGCTCCCAGCATGCCCCTACTTAGTCATCCTCAGGAAATTGCATTGTTCTTATTGGCATATTAAACTGCATCTGAGAGCAGAGTCTTCAGGTTTATGGATAGCTTAATTTCGTTGGCTAGTGCAGAAATAGCCAGTGTGTACAGCAAAGGGAATTAATATCATGTATATCAAATTAATTGGGAATAATCCCTGAACTTTCTGTTCCTTTGATAATCACAACAGATTTTCTACTAGTAACATACCTGATTTTATTTCACACCACTATATTTATTACCAGTACCAATGTTTTCACATTGCTACCATTTGTCTCTCTTTTTAGAAACTAAACAATGGCATATACACCATTTGACAATTTTGGAGCTTGATGATTTCAAAATAGTAGTTGCAGTAATTCACAAAATTGCAAAAACTTCAAAGAGAGGAAGGAAAGGAATGAGCTTAAAATTTCCTACAGCAAGCAGGGCTTGCTTTCAAACAGAGAAGTGACTCCCATTAATTAATAGCACTGAAAACCATGACCTCAAAGCTCCTGGAGAGAGATGGAATGGCAAGTCCACACAGTCAACAACCCTCCTTCCATTTCCAGCCGTTAGGAAAGGGCACAGACTTTTTCCTATGAATATGTTCTTCCTTCTACATAATTTTCCACAAAGTAAAATATAGTAGAACTGCTTTATTAAATCCCCATCTAGACTAAGTAATCTCTTACAATAGTATTTCCTAAGACAAAGTAAAAGGAACTGAATATCCTCACAGTCTTGAAACACACTGCTGTTGCTGCTACCTGTAAAGCAAGACCTAATGGATTTGTTTTGTGATACTCAGTGTGATGGGGTGGTTTCCTCACCAGGTTTTCCAGCTTTGGCTATTATTTGAGGTTTAAGGAGGGTACGGTCTGCTACTGGCAGCAATGGCTTGATCATATTTGTAAACATGGCATGGCACCGCTGTGGTAACTTTCCAGACCAGCATAAGTGGGACATGTGCTCTGGATTTGTGCCATTTTGTAGAAACAATGGTTCCCTCATTTAAGCAGGAAACAATATCAAAACATTGAACACGCCTTCTGAGGAAAGCAAGGCTAAGTGAAATTAAAAAAAAAGGGAAAGCAGCTACTCTTTAGTCCAGTGTAGAAATATAATGAGCTTAGGTGACTTTCATCTAAGATCTCCATGGGCTTTAGGTAAATATATCCTGCATTATTTTATTTGTAATTTTAGAAAACAATCTTCAATATTTATGCAATTAAATTTTATTTTATCCAAGTAGGGCCACAGACTCAAAAGAAAAAGGTATTTTCCCTTTAATCATATTATCCCCATCTTTTACAATCATTCATTAACACAGTCTCATTTTATCTGGATAAAACACAAAAGCAGTATTTCAAACCAATATTTTACAGATAAGATAGCAAGGTCCGGAAAGATTTAAACACTGGGGAAGTGGTGCCTAGAGGTAAAGCCTCAGGACAAGCCTCTCGTGGCCAAGAGAGCCAATGGGATCCTGGGATGTATCAAGAAAGGTTTGTCCAGCAGGTCTAGGAAAGTTCTTCTACCTCTCTACTCTGCCCTGGTGAGACCACAACACTGTGTCTAGTTTTGGGCTCCCCAGTTCAAGAAAGAGAGCGAACTTCTGGAGAGGATCCAATGGAAAGCCACAAGGATGATTAGGGGACTTGAGTATCTCCTCTATGAAGAAAGACTGAGAGCCCTGGGGCTACTTAGNGAACAGGCTGCCCAGGGAGGTTGTGGAGTCTCCTTCTCTGGAGACTTTCAAAACTCACCTGAATGCATTCCTGTGCAGACTACTCTAAATGATCGTGCTCTGGCTGGGGGCTCGGACCCGATGATCTCTTGAGGTCCTTTCCAGCCTCTGATATACTGTGACACTGTGATGATACTTAAATAATGGGTCATCCTATCTTCCTGCTTGCCTGGCCCATTCACTTGCCCTATGGCAGAGTATGAATATATATATTGAAGCAGGATAGGTGTCTTGGTCTCTTCTGTTTTTTGTTTTTAGGTTTGTTTGCTTTAGTGTGCATTAGAATCACAGAATTATTTTGAATGGAAGGGCCTGTAAAGATTTTCCAGTACAAATCCCTGGACATGGCCCTGGCTTTAGTATCAATTGCTAATTACAATTAGTCTTAAAGAAGAATGTGCTGTATACTTCACAGTCAAGCTCATGCTCAGCTAAATCTTGTCTTTTTTTCAACAGGGATACTGAATTGAAGATGCCCTGTGCATCTGAAGTAATGAAAAGTCTGTCCTGAAAGTGTTATCTACCCTGAAGCACCATGTTTTCTGGAGGATGGAGAAGACCTTAAAGCAAAGAATTCGTCGTTATTCTAGCAATGATTTTGATGAGGAGGACTTTTAACTCTGCTCTGAAATTGAGAAGGATGTAACACAGTTAACAAAGCACACATTGCTCACATATTTGCCATCATTTTTATGAGGCAAGTATCTGCATGCTGTACATCACAGGCTTCCTGAAGTGTTCATATTAAGACAGAGGAAGAAGCCGCTGTGAGAGTCTATACAACACATGACAAGAATGTTGATGAGTAGTGGTGCTTCCTTTCTGGGAAGAGGAGAAAATTTCTGTATAACCTGAAAACTTCCTGACCAAAACACAAGCACAATGCTACACTCTATTAGCCTGCTTCAAGGTGCTCAGAATACTGGTGAGACTAAGAGACTAAACTTAAAGCATTTTCTAGTATTGGTACTAAACTGTTAATACTCATGTATGTCTTGGCTGGGTAAAATTTCTACCAACTGCTCTCTTACCATCTGTCCAGACATTCCAAGCTCTGGAGTTTTTGCAAAAGGAAAGAAAGGAAGAAAAATCATTGCTGTCTCTACGGAAGTATGGCATAAATGTCTTGTCTCACAAGATCCCCGAGGATGAATAATGGGAGGGAAGAGAACAAGGTGGGGGAAATAGAGCCTAGGTGAGTCACTAATGCACAGACTTACATAGTCAGAAATATTTGCCTGACCGGGTCCCTGTGCATGCAGGTCTACAAATCCCTATCTAAGGTCTTCTCCATATAAGGTCTTATTACCAAAAGCCTGCCAGTAGCTTCTCAAAGCACCTGCTCGTTGTGCCTGTAGCTTAAGACAAGCAGCATGTTGCCCATGATGCCAGCACTCACCAAAAGAAGAGCACTAGTTTCCACTGGGTTGTCCTTGTGGCAGGGATGGCACTTTGGTTCTGGGCAGTGGCAGGGGTCACTGGCACCAACTCTGTACAGTGGCAGTTACAAGTTTGCTTATGGCAGGTCATTCACAGCTTTCCCCAGAGTCACTGGTACTCTTAGCCACGTGGGTCATGTGGCCTTCATTCTATGGACAAACTGAGCATCATTATACCACAAACAGCCTTCTGAGGTTTCTATTTGAGAGGACAGGCCTAAATTTCAATAAGACCAATTGTTGGGTTTTGTTACTTCTAAGCAAAAATTGCTCTAATTTTGCCTTAGAAACAAGAAGAGAATCCATGGAAGCATAGCTAGGAGCCAGGACTAATTACCTGTGTATCACACAGGACAGCATTTGTCTGATACAGTTGTGCCTGGGAAAGAGATTATTTATGTGGGGCAACTGAAGAAGATATGTAGCCAGATTTGATTTGGCATGGTCAGAATTTGTCATATTTCATCTGTATCAACCTGCTAATCTCTCTGGTGGTGAATTTTCTTCTGTGCTGTTTTAAAATGCTCAAATTATCGTTTTCCTGACATGTACTTTCTCAAGGCTTTCAAAGAAACGGTCAGTTGTTGCTTGAACTATCTTTGATAGCTGATAGTTTTCCTGTTTCTGAGGCTTAATCCCCAGCAAAATATAAGGGACAGATTTTTGATTATGACTAGATTGTCTTAGAATAATATATTAATTATATAGTTTAAAAATTACTATACCTTTTTTGGTTGAATTAAAAGGTGCAGAGCTTCCCAGAACTGTAGAGCTCTGAAGCTGAAAAAGGGTTCCTTTTGCTGCCTGTTGAAAATCAACCATCAGTAAAAACAAGTCATCTTGTGGCTATGAATAGCAAGAATGGAGGCAGACATCTCCACATTAGAGATATGAAGACATGAATACTGGCAGATGAAGATGCTGGCAGCTGGAACAAAGCACCAGGAGACACTGATGCTCAGCTGTCACTTGGTCTCTCCAAATCAAGACCGGGTATCTTTCTGAAAAAAACACATCATAGAGCCATGGGCCATGGTGTATCTTTAGAGCACATAGCATATTGGTCAGACTAAATAACCAGAGCTATCTTCCAGCTGAGGGGGAAAGGAAAGGCCCAGATTGGGGTTGGTCTCTTCTGCCAAGGAACAGGTAACAGGAGAGAGGAAAAGGAGTCAAGTTGCACAAAGGGAGGTTTAGGTTGGACATAGGGAGCCATTTCTTCCCCTTGAGGGCTGTCAAGCCCTGGAACAGGCTGTCCAGGACAGTGATGGAGTCCCATCCCTGAAGGGATTTAAAATCTGTGGAGATGTGGTGCTGAGGAACGTGGTTTGGTGGTGACTTCACAGTGCTGGGTTAACATTTGGACTCAATGATATTTAAGGTCTCTTCCAGCCAAAGTTAGACTTAATATCCATTAGTAAACTGCTCAGAGCAGCAAATGAAAGATTGTGCATTCGGTATGAATCACAGGCAGGAATCGAAATAGGGAGAAGATGCAATCTGCTCACCTTCCAGAGAGCAAATCAATAAGGCCACAACATATGTTATAGGAAGGTGCATGAATTCTTGATTTCACCCCTACAGGGTGAAACATTTTTCCTAGGAAAATTTGTTTCTTTCCATGCTTTTTCGTTGTTGTTTTAATATGAAACAAAGAATAGCAACAGTACAAGACTTTCTTTTGTAGCTCATTTTATATCCTGTATCTGAAAATGAAATGTAGCATGAAATTTACTTTTTGTCCTAATGTGAAATTGGATCAGGTAAAAGCAATTTCTGTGCTCCTAGCAAGCAGAGCTCCTTGAAATGGCTGTAAAGGTCTCTACCAGATTTAGAAAAAATAACCATCAGATTAGTACTTCAGCTCACAATGGTTTTATTACCCTCTGATATAAAATGGATGATATTGAATTACAGATGGATCACCATATCAAGCAACAAAATTATGAGACTTTCCTTTTGTACTAATGCATTGTTCAAGTCCTGGCACACTCTGCCTCAAAAAACCCCATCAGTCTTTACGCAGCTGCAGCTGAAAGAACTTCTGCCATAAAACATCAGCTTTGTTTGTAACAATTAGAAATATAGTTTTTAGTTTTAATAACAGTGTTCAGTGGTTCATGTTAACACATGAGAAACATGGGAAGTATAGGCTTGGAATGCTCGGATGTATTTTTTTTTAATTATTATCCTATTTGAATGTGGCAGTGCAGTTCACAGTTCTCTGGGAAAAAAGTCATGTTATTACTATTATTCATGATCAGTCTATCAGGACAGATCAGCTGCCTAGGAGGTTGCAGAAAAGCAGGGAGGAAGAACAAGGGCTCATAGTCTCTTCTCCAATGGCTTCCCTATGTACTTGGCCCTACTGTAGGAGCCTGGTGACAGACACAGAAGTTGCCACAGCACTGCCCAGCTGCCCTCACACAGCCACCCTACAGCATCATGCAGCATCATATGCTCTACCACAGCCTCAAGGTACAAAACAGCCCCAGGGCAGCTGGCAGAGGGTAGCCCCTTCTGTGCCACACAAGATGCTCTTGTGAGAACTTCTGAGAAGATGCTTCTTACAGACCTCATCAAACAAAATCAACTTCAACAAATAAAACAAATCTGAGATCAAACTGGCCCTTAGAAATCCTTAGTTAAAGAACATTATTACATGCAAGTTGGTGGAATAAACAAAGCATGGCTGCCTCCACAGATCTGTGATACTGGCAGCCCTGTGTGTGGACAAAATAAGCTGTCTCTGAGGGCAGCACTCTTCTCGTTGCCTTGCAAAGTACCTAGAAATACTGCCAAAACAGCATGGTTTGTGTAAATAAACAAACAGTCCCAGTTTGCAATTAGTATAAAGCAGAATGATAAAATATAATGAAAAATGAGACCTTCCCCAGGCCATAAATAATTGTTTTTGACACAGTGTTGAAGAGCAATTTGTCCATGTACAAGAACAATGCAGGATGAACAGCAAACTGTGAGAGCTTTTATACATCAACAAATTAAAATTATCTAGGAGGAAATTATACGTAGGCATGTCAACTCATATGCATACACAGAGATTTCACTGAAAAAGTTACTCTCAAGCTGTTCCTTTGAAACCACAACTGTCAAATAACCAAATTCTCAAACAAATACTCAGGCGCTTGGCTTCACCTCTCAGGCAGCCCTAATGCAGGAAAGGGATTAGCCACAAGTAACAGCTTAGGCAAGTGCAGGATGAGCTCCCAGAGAGCAAAGCTGCTGTTATTTTGAGGAAGACTGTTGCCATGGTTTCTACAAAAATATTCCAGGTAACATTGCACTAGTCACTCATCCTATTTCAGTGATATTCCTCCTGCTAGTGGTGACGGTGCATCAGAAATCCTTTCTCTGGCATCCAGGCCTTTCAGCTGGAGAGTTTTCAACCTGTGGTAGACAGCCACTAATTAGGCTCCCTGTGCTCTCCTGTTTTGCAGGAGAGTTGAAGGTGCTCAGGCTACCATGGCCAGACTGATGTGCATGAGCTGGGGGAATGGCTCAAGGTACAGCACATCACTGGAGCCCCCAGACTACCAGGTTGCTACTCCAGGGTTCAAACCCTGTGGCTATCTTCTCACCTGCCACATTGCTGTCCTCTGCTGTCCTCTGGAAAGACCCTGTGGACCCCAAGGACCTGCCCAGATCCCCACAGCCAGGTTTTCCATGATAAAACCTCACTGAGAAAGGCCTGATCCCACAGTACCCATCCAAGTGCCCAAACTACCAGCAATGGTCTCTCTTAGAGCAAAACTCTGTGAGCACCACTTTGAAAGGATAATGAAATACTCCTGAGGATGAAGAGGGGGTGAGTCTGACTAGACAAAGAAGTGTGGTCAGAGGTCCCATCCACCAGGACTACCTCATCCAGTGACTAACATTAAATAATATTACTACAAAATACAGAAACTTACTACTAAAATAATCCAATTTTTAAATGCAATGGCATACAATGAAAGCCATTTGTCGGCAGTATGAATGAATGCAGACTAGAGCATGCACACATTGAGAAAGGTAAGAACATTTGGGCAGTCCCTGCAAGGGCATGAAACATTCTGAAGCACTTAGCTTCAGTGGAAACCATTGTCAAGGAGCTGTGGGATTTTTCTCTTGAAACTCAATATGGATAAACTAAACACCAGAAAGAAGAATTGTTACGGCAAAAAATGTGTTTGGCAGTACAGCAAAAGCTATAAAATGCCATTAATACTGGCAGTATGTCATGGTAGGGCCATGACATGGCCCAGTACAAACCCAGACAGGCCTTAAGATGTATAGACAAGGTCACTTTCTCTCCCCTCCTTCCTGTAGAAAGACAGGGCAACATGGGAAAAAGAACAAAGGGGAAAGGACTCCTGCCTGTCTGGGAAACAAGTTGTTTACCTGGGTGAGAGCATGTAAGCTGACCACTGCTCCTCCAGATACAAGGTCCTTGCTTCTGCCTTTTATGGGTATAGCCTGGCAGAACACCTTTCCATTGGGCAGCCATGCATTAGCTTCAGTGCCCCATTGGACCAATCAATCACTGGCCACATGTATATAGAGGTTGACCTGGTAGTCGCCTTTCACAGTGTCACAGTATCACAGTGTATCAGAGGTTGGAAGGGACCTCAAGAGATCATCAGGTCCAAGCCACCTGCCATAGCAGGATCACTTAGGATAG
>VXBD01003981.1:75316-88248 GCA_013399975.1 Indicator maculatus | reverse complement strand
TCTAGACACCTTAGGGCCTGACTGGGTTTGTGCTGGGCCTATTTGGCCTTACCATGACAGCCCAATCTCTTAACCACCCTTCAAGCCCAAAAGATCCATTATCTTCTTTCAACTTCTTTGTCTGATCCATCTGTTCCTGTATGAATTTATGAATAGAATGAGAGTGGTCAGTAAGATTCATCCAACACATCCCATGAAAGTCCTGACACCAGTGTCCCTGTGCGAGTAAAGAGAAGTCAATAGCAGACCTATTTCACAGGGTAGCATGCCTAATAGAGTCGTCATCTATAGCTAATTCACTTAATGGTTTAGAAGTCAGATTGTTCTGCTTTGCTAACTAATTCAGATGTTTTGTAGTATCACTCTCATGCAATCAAGCCTCAGATTCATGCTTTTGATCTCAGTTTATCGTGGCAGTCTTAGGTGATCAGTCTTAGGTGTGCTGATTTTCAGTTTCATGGGTACTGCTGTTTGTCCCATCCTTTGATTCTTGTGTCGTCTTCTGCTGAGATGTTTGCAGCACTGAGTTGTAGAATTGATTTTTCCAGCTCATGACATGGGTTGACTTTTCCTTGCTGGTGTCGCTAGAGCCTGTAGGTGATAAAATACGCATCTCTTTCCTAGACTTTGCCTTTTCCTAGGCTAAACCACTGAGTAATGTATTAAAAATTCATTTTTGTTTGTTTGGTTTTTTATATTTTTATAATCCTTATCTTAAAGCTATTGTGAATACAAAGAAAAGACCAAAAAAATTATAATATCCATATATCAAACTCCTAACTTATGCTAATACCAAAAGTCTGCATAAAATTTAAAGAACTATGTTAAAATTAAACCATCAAATCAATGTCTTAAAAAAAGATGTTATATTACCCGAAGTGTGCTTTTTAAAATGAAAACCTTTTCACTGTAATCTGTGCTTAAATAACATAGAGCTCTTTTGAAATGCCATGGCATACAATAAAAGAAGGTTCAAACCAGAAGAGAAACTTAACCTTTAAAACTTGTACAACAACTTATTCTATCACACAGTATTACTTACATATCATTATGCTTATTTATTACTTAACATACCTTATCACAATTACTAAATACTTACAAGTACTTATTCATTATCCTTACCATAAAATTTAACTACTACAAACATTAAAATAACAAATCTCCAAGATCCCTTATAATCAGAAATAATGTTAAAATCATTATCCATATCAGGTTTGCACCTACAAAATGTTAAAATATCATTCTTAACAAAACTTAGCACTGTTACTTTGAATCTTATATACAGCTTCTGCAAAACTGCAAGCAAGGGAGAGAGAGATAACAGAGAGGGAAAGAGGGGGGTGAAGGAGGGGAAAAGCTGCAAACAGGCAGCAGTAGAAAAAAACTCTTCTTCCATTGCTTACAAGCTGCTGTCTTCAGAAATGTGCAGATTTTCATGCTTTAGAATGAAAGTGCTGAATGCATGAATACCACTTTCCGCACCAAAGTCTCTGGATGTTGATGCGTGCAGGCTGTCAGCACACCACTCATAGCAGGATTTCTTAAGGCACACAAAACTCTTTGGCAATCAATGATTCCCACTTGCTTCTCCAAGGCAGCTTCAGTGTCAGGCACTGCTTTAATCTCTCTGATTTTATCCTTCTTCTTAACATAGTCCCAAAACTTAGCTCTGATATGCCCGGATCATACACTGTCCTTCTAGTGATAGAAGAGTAGTGCTTAGTAGCTGAAAAAAGCATCTGCTGAAAAGCAGAGGTACTGATAGACTTCTCTTGTTGCTTAAAGATTTTCTGTAATATGCACAAAATAGACTTCTCTTCTGAGGACATGTTAGACCCCATTGTCCCCGTTCCCAGCTGCTCACCTTGTTCCACGTGATTCTTCGTCCACATCTGGACGTTGCAGCTCTCCCACACCACTGCTTTCAGCTCTGTCTACCGCTGTTTTCTTAGTTCAGCTGGGCTTCGCTGCTGGCCGCTCTCCTTCCTCGATCCTCTCCCTCTTCGGGTGCCATTAGGTGGCGATTGATTAACAGACTATGACTTTGTGCCCATCAGAGACCTTTATTATTACATTCTTTGTGCTTATATACTATTGCTGCTAAACCATGCACTACCAACACACGGTTAAGCCTTTGGTTCACATGCTCTACTCCAAACGGTGCTACTTTGCACAGTTCTCTTTTGTTTTAGCTGTTGGAAATTAACCAACATTCTGTTTATCTCTGGAAATCCCCTCATACAGTACTTATTTCAAAGATGTAACTTTGTTTTGTCAAGGCTGAGCTCCTCTAGGACTCATTGACTCCCACAGAACAGCAAGTTAAATGAACTGGGGGAATTTGCCCCACATTGGGAAAGAGCACTGCCATTAAACCAGGAGCACTCAATATGCCCAAAAAGTCCATCTTTGAAAAGGAATAGCAGTAAAAAGCCCTGCAGTTTTAATGACAGTCTCCTCCAAGAAGTCAGTAGCTGAACAGACACAAAGATGTGGTTAGGGTGCAGGGCTGTTCACCCATGCTTGGTAAGAGACGCCAAGAAAGGACACCCTCAAGTCACTTGTCACTTTGTCTGAATTAGAGCCCTGCAAGGGTGAGGGACACTTTATTACTCCAGGAAGAATTAATCAGCTGTTGAACCCTCTATCCACTCTGACTCACTGTGCTTAAATCTTGACAACTCTAAGTGTTCAGGAAGTGTAAGTATCTATGTAGATAGGTATGTCTATATGCAGGTAGATACACGCATTTGTATAAAAGATGCTTTCATAAATGCTAGAAGAAACTGCTTCCATTTGCATAGAGGAAGAAATATGTTCTTGCCCTTCAGTCTGATAAAACTTGTAAAAGCTGTAGATGATTCCTCTTCTTCATCTGTGGTTCATTTTCCCCAAACCATTACCTCTAAATCCATGAGCAAAAACATCCTAATAGGATATTACAGCTGTCTGGTAGCAACTGCCATGGTTTACATCCTCCATGTGGCTTTACGGATATTTGGTCTAGCCCTGGTGCACATCAGGGAGGGTAGAAGAGAGGACATAACTTGCAGCATGTGGCAGAAGGTAGGGGTGAGCAGCTGGCAGTAGATGACACCTGGTCAATCTGCAGGAGGTGCTGCAAGCTGGAATCATGCCTGGGCCATCTCCACAGAGGTGCCTCATTTATTAACTGCCCCACTCTCCGACCAGGCTGTACCCCGGGAAAAGGAGATTGGGGCAAGGAAAAAATCATATCCACCCATGGACACTGCCTGCACTTCTCTGCCTGCAAACACTTTTGCCATTGCTCAGGCTGATTTCAACATGGCCTTTTCTAGTTTTCCAGAAAGCTGGCTTTGCAAAACACTTATCTTTTGGTTTATAGTAGCTAATGAATATAAGAATAGCAGAGGTGGACAGGAATAGTGCCCCGTCCAGTTCTGGGTGTTCTGGACACATTCTTGGTGCCAGCTAGGACTGAGGACACACATTTTCTCTGAAGAGATGATGGAGAACTTTACTGCACAGCATTGAGCAGTGTTTGAGGCAGGCTGTAGTGAGGATGCAGTGCTTGTTCTCCTGGCATCAATTACGTCCTTTGCTACAACTTCAAAAGACTCAGAAATGAAGACAGCCTCATTGTTACTCTGCTACATGGCTGAAGCAAAACAGGTAACTTTAACCTTAATTAGGGTAGATAATGCCACAAGAATAAAATCCTGACATAACATAATGTCTCTTGGTGGTACATAAATGTCAAGACATTCATGGAAGACAAGTGTTGCACAGGGAAAAAAAAGAAAGAAAACAAGCCTGTATTTTCATTATAGTGTGTGATGGATGAAGATACAAATGTCACCATATGGCTGAAAGGTGCTGTGCAGATAAGTGGAGGTGGTTTATTTGCAGCCCAAACTGCACCACTGTGCCCAGGGAGCGGCCACCACAGGCAGTTTGTGTCATAGCTACCCAGGGCAGCATTCCAGGGCAGGGCTTTGTTCATTTATGTTGTGGCATATGTCTCTGCAGCTTTTGCCTCGCTGGATTAACCCTGCCTCCTACCTTGCCCACAAAGCATGCACAAGAAAGAGAAAAACACAACTCTTTGGAGGAAGAAAAGGGGAGAGAGAGGCAGAGAGGACACTATTCAGTAAGCCATTATCACAGTGAGGAGCTGGGCTCCAAGGCATGTTCACTGCATCAGAGCCATGAGGATGATTAGGGGACTTGAGCATTTCCTCTATGAAGAGAGACTGAGAGCCCTGGGGCTGTTTAGTCTGGAGAAGAGAAGACTGAGAGGGGATATGATCAATGTGCATAAATATCTGAGGGGTGGTGTCAGGAGGAGGGGGTCAGGCTCTTTTTGGTGGTACACAGTGATAGGACAAGGAAAAATGAGTTCAAACTAGAACATAGAAGATTTCACCTCAACATGAGATACTTCTTTACAGTGAGGGTGACAGAGCCCTGGAACAGGCTGCCCAGGGGGTTGTGGATTCTCCTTCTCTAGAGACTTTCAAAACCCACCTGGATGCATTCCTGTGTGGACTATCCTAGGTGATCCTGCCTCTGGCAGTGGGGGTGGACCTGATGATCTCTTGAGGTCCTTCCAACCTCTGATATACTGTAATACTGTGATATAAGCAATAAATAGTAACAGGGTACAACCCGGACACAAGACTTCATTTTGAAGACAATACGACTAAATAAAGTTATCCCTTATGTTCCGTTCAAATCACAGTTTAATTTCACAGACGTCTTCAGAAGTCTCCAACATGAGAAAAAGCAGAGGTCATACACGAAAAACGTGAATGGGAAGTGAATGATGAGCTAATAAACGAACAGAAATTCTTTTCCTAAAGGGCATAACTCATTTCTTCCTTTTGTCTTATTTTTACTGTTTATTTTGAAAGACATTTTGCATTTCTGGGGTTTTAAACATGGACTCAGGTTTCATCAGCACATATAGCTTCAGCCACTGCACACTGCAAGGTTCCAGGTCCTCAGCGTGGCCTAACGCAGTCTCCTGGCACCCTCCCACCATAGAGGAAGCAGCCCAGAGACCTGGGCCAAAGTCAGCTGGACACAGGACATGAACATGAGCATGTGCAAAGAGGTTCACCTGCACCATTTACTGTTTGGGTGAGGCTGATTTTCCTTCCCTTCCCCTCCTGCTAAACAAGAGCCCAATAGGAGTGTGAAGGGCCAACCATGATTTTGTGGCTGGAAGATCTTGCACTTCTATACAGCTGCTAAATCTCTGAGAAAACGTCCTGGAATAGGAAACAAGATCTGCCTTTTCTTCAACCACAAAGAGTTTCACCTGTTTCCTTACAACGAAGGAATAGTCTGATGATGCCAAGAAAATTGTTGATACATAACTTAGAGAAAACAGCCTACAATCCCACATTATTCAAAGCCAATTTCTGCAAAAAGCAAAGTTTTCATGAGCAGTCAGCTTAGGCAATAAATGATTAAAAGCATCTTTTTATGTATTTTTCCTAAGAAGTGACAGATTAGACCTGAGAACACTGTCATTTAGGACATGTTAGAACAGACTCTGAAAAAAAAAAAAAAACCTTTTCTTACTCTACACATTAGCGATACCCATTCCTTCAGCAAAGAATTCTTTCAGCAGTACCACGCACTGTGGGGAAACTGCATTATGTGACTCTATTTTCAAAGCAAGTGATTTAAAAGCATTATTAAAGCAAGGCAGAGAAAAACAGCTAAATTTCTTTCCTCTAAAGGACCTAAGGTCAATTTTCCTTACTGTCAACATTTTAGTCTTTAATGCATTTATTTTCTTAAGATATTTTTTTTCTTTTTGCATCAGATAAGCCTTTAGACAGAATAGTCTGATTTTTGCAGCTAATGCTACTCCAGAAGGCAATACTTTCTGACCCCTTTCTCCTGTTTCTGTGGATCTCCTGCAGCAAGCACCCTCCTGCACCACTTGAACATGAACATGCCTGTGAGGTCTGTGTGCAAGAGAGAAAACTGATTAATGAAATGGATTCAATGTAGTCTGTGCAAAGGGACACACTCAGATGTATGGGAATACAGCTCAAATTTGGCCCATGTCCAAGAACCTGAATTTATCTCTAAACAGCCCCATGCTATCCACAGGAGAAAACAGTTTGTCAAGATGATTGTGTCCCATCAAAGAGAAGGACAAGCTACGTTTTGAGGATGTGGCCATAGCTCACAGGAGCCTAGCAGCTTGGGGGAAACTAATAAAGCCTCCATAAAGGGAGTGAAGCCCGAAAGAAAGGACCAGTCTGTAGGCTACAGCAGGGAGCAAAGAGATTTTGGTGGGACTTTTGGTTTTTTTTGCTTTATTGGTTTTTTGTAACTCTTATTTCTATTCTGTCTCACATTAAGGTTTGTCTTCAGTACTCCAGATTTTTTGCTTGAGCTCTGGGTTTCAAAGCCTTCTGGTGTCCCTGGCAGCCACAGCAAAGGAAAGGTGCTGCCCTCGGAGCTGCCGCTAGCTGGAGGGCCACCATAGCCATTCTCCAGAGGGAAAGGGGGACTGATCCATGGAGCATTTAATTTTCACTCAAAGGCAGCATGAAGGAGCTTATGAAATAGAAAGAATGTCAAAGCATATCACAGGCTGGGTGAGGTGGGAAAGGAACCTCTGGAAGTCATCTTACCTAATCCCCCTGCTTAAGCATGTCATTCAGAGCAGATTGCTCAGAACAGCACCCAGTGAGGTTTTGAACCTCTCCAAGGACAGAGACTGCACACCCTCTCTGAGGTGCCCAAGGCATCAGCCATGACTTAATAGGCATGATCAGAAGTATTTCAGTTTCAGCTTTTCCAACACGGCAACACAAAATGTTTATAGCTTTACTATAAAAGTAATTTTCTACCAAATTTAGATGTGCCAAATCAAATACATTTTCCACTAAATTAAGACAAGAATCATAAAATCATTTAGGTTAGAAATGACCTTCAAGACCAAATGTAAGAGATGTGGATGAAAGAATACAAAGAACTAGAAAGTGTCTGTTGCTTTGTGCAATCCATGAATTGTCCTGCATGAAAATACTTCCAGCAGCAGTCACTTTTTCTGCCCCTAACAGGCACTGGGGCATGCAGGCATGCACAGGCTCTGTGGTACTCAAGCACATCATCATGACCTGTTGATATCCTGCATGTAGGTTTATTAGCACAGAGAGACTACCCACACCTCATCTTGTCTTTTGCTGAGATGTACCCTTTTCAAATATGAATCCACCTGCTATACAGTGAAGTAACTTATAATGAGACTTGAACACTTGCAAAGACTCTATGTGGTACCAACCAGGAAGCTGCATAGTGCCTTTCTACCCAGGGGACAAGCAGGAACACTAGAGCACTATCCCTTCCTGTTGCCCTGTATCAGTGTGAGAGCTGAAATCTCCCACACCGACAATAACCAGGCTAGCTCAGTCTGGAAGCAAACGAAAGCTGTATTTACAAGCAAATCTACAATCTACGATGAAATGCAATGAATATGTACAAATGTACAAAAATTCACAACATTTACAAACATATACAATCAACAGAAAAGCACAACCAAGCTCCCTTTGCTTTCCTTGAGGGGACCTCACAAGGGACCTCCCCCACAGATCCCCTTTCAGAAGGCAGAGAGTTAAAAAGCAAAGAGGCTGTTAACTTAGCTCGCCAAGGTCCGTGGGTAATCTTCAGCCAGAAAAGAAGCAGCAGCAGCCAGACAGCCCAGCAAATTCCCCTGACTGCCCCAACGTTGTTTTGAGTAGTGGTTCTTAAACATTTCTATCTATCCAATGGAAGTGTTTAGAACAATCATTATTTTGCTTTCTTACACCCAATAGTGACTTATTTACATTCTTTCACTTTCTCTGCTTGAACTTTGAGAAGAAAAATTAAAAAGACACTTTCAAACCATCACATGCCCTCACTGGCACTGTGCTTGGTGTCTGCAGCCTCACTGACCGCCCCAGTAAACCTGCATCTGCAATGAACCAAAGCCTGCTGGCTTCCCTGCAGCACTCGGCCACCCCTTTGGAGCAGTGTTCAGTGGTCATTGTTGTCACTACCCTTGCCTTGTATTATTTAATGCTGCTATTTTGCTTGGAATCCCCTTTGGTGTTTGTGCGATTAATTTAGAACACTGAATGCCTAAGATTCATCTGTGAGCACCCCTAGGTGAACACCAGAGGAGAACACAACCTTCTGTGTATCACTGCTCACTGGCACATCTTTGTCATACCTGTGGATGTGTAGGAGTGTGTGACTCCTGATTTAGAGAATTAAAGTTGCTAAGGTTTTGGACCAAGTTAATAGAAGGATCCTTCTTCCTCTACTCAATGTGGAGGATAGGTGCTTTCTCCCAGAAACCTGCGAAGACTTCAAAGCCCGCCAAAACTTCAGTTAATCTGGATAAATGATCAAAATCTTTTGTCATGCTTTCTCTTTTTAAATTTTTTTCTCTTAGAATATCTAAATTCTGATTATTGTACCTTAGAAATATAATGGGAAATGACAGTCCCAGAGAAAACAGATGCTAAAATCTAAATAAGACCAACTTTCCCAACTATTCAAACTAAATAAATCTCCCTCAGAAGATGAAAAGGAGCTGTTGTGAAGCCAGAGGGAAGAGCAGTTGATATTCAACAGAGAGAAGAGAAAAAAAAAAAAAAAAAAGAAGGGGGTGAAATCAAAACAGCAAAACTAGACCAGTATGTCAGGGGTCACTTTGTGGTAGGAAGGGAGCACTTGAGAAAGCTGCAAGCATTGCATGGAAATTTAACTTGCTTCCATTAGTCATTGTTAGAATGAATACTGATATAGTTTATGATCTAATTCATAAGCAGGAAATCTGATAAAATAGGAATATTAAGTATTAGATATCAAAGTTATTTTTCCAAGCTAATTCGATCCAGGTTCATTTGCCCGGTCGATTGATTACACACGATAGGATGCTAATGAAAAATGGAATAACAGTCCAGAAAAATGAGAAACTTACAATACAGAGGAACAAACTGGAAACTCTTATAACGTGAAAACAAACAGCTAAACCACCTCGAGAGGCAGGACAGATGCCTTTGGCCTTGCTGTGGAGTTAAGCCACAGAGGAACAGTCTGTGAACTTTAGAAATAACCAAGTAAGTTATCTTGAGTTACTCACGAACCGCTGAGCTTCGAGTCACCAAAACCTTTGCCGAATGAAGAGATACAAGGAGCTGCAACTTANAAAACCTTTGCCGAATGAAGAGATACACGGAGCTGCAACTTGTGATCCAAAGGGCAGGGATAATGCAAAGACAAACCTCAAAACTGGAAGAAGTGAGGGAGAGAAAGAGAGCACACGGCTGTGGTGTGACCTGGGACCCAACACACTGCTACTAGGACAAAGGCAGGGAATCGCTCTGAAGACAGGCACAAAGTGAGCGCTTATCGCCGCCTCCAGTCTCACTAACGAACAGGGTGTGGGCTCTGGAATCATCCCCTGTGAATTCCCCTTTCGAAAACTGAACAGCCCAGTGGCAGATTACCCATTCAAATACAGCCAATCAGTTCAAAGTGCTGTATGGTGGGCAAACTGCACACACCTTCTCGAATAGCCTCTGACACGTGCAGTTGTCTATGTGAAACGTGAGGCACGGGGTCCAGCTTCCACCCCCCCAGGCAGCCTCAGTGGCGCCTGCCTATTGGATCCTTGACCTCAAACCAGGACTCTGCAATAGGGAGGGAGGAGAAAGGGCAGTGGCCAAACAGGTTTAGCTGCATCATTAATGCCTCTTCCAGGACAGATACTATCCTACACATCACCAGTACCTATGAGCTGAAATGCCAGGTTTTGTGCTCTGGCCATACTGTGCACCACTGCAGGGTGGTGCCTGTCATCACAGGATGCTGACAAGCTGTGCTGTACCCCATTAACCTTCTCATGAGAAACCAGGAGAACAGGCTGGTTGCATTTTGTAAAGCTTCATCCCACATACTGCAGTGCTTGTCAGCTGGCACATCCCTTCCAAATTTCATGTTTCTCCAAGTCCTAAATCATGCCAAGTTGATCTGAAAGATCACCAAGCTTCCCTGGGCAGTCATGGCTCTGCTCAAGTTATTTCACTGGTTCTCGGATGAATAGATTTCCTTTTTTTCTAAACACTACTCACAAATGAGGTGTTCACAGCCATAGGTGTCTGCTCAGCCACAGACACATTGTCTCTGCATTCAACATACCAGTCTGTTGATGAAGGCAAAGAGGTTAAATTGTGGAAACCTTAATCCTTAACATGTTAAGACATTAACAAACATGAGTTCATTGAAGAAACAGCGTATCTTGTGGATTGTAATGGTTTCCTCACGATAGTGAGCAAATGGATTGGCAGCATATTCCCAAGTCCTTTTCCATCAGTGTCAGGTGAGGACAGTGCTCCCCGCAATGAAAAAATGTAGAGGGAAAATCAAGTGTGGACGAAAAAGGTAAAACCATGCAAGGTTAGGGAGCAGATGCTAAGTGTGGTTAGGAAAAACCCTGACAAAGGCAAACAGTAAAATGATGGCATTCACAGTGATCTCAGTCAGTCATGGCCAACAGTCATGGGGGCTGAGACCACCAAGGGGCTCACCAAATTCTGTCGGTCACAGGGATGCCTGTGCCTGGGACCTGCAGCTGCACCCACAGCAGCTGTGCAGGAAAGACATATTCCGAACTGCATGACACTCAGCAAAGCCCTTTCTGGTGTGTGAAAGAGAGAATACATCTCCTTGAACAATGCTTTTGTATATGCTGTCCTGCTTTAGGGGATGGCCCTGCTTACTGCAGAGGGGATTGGAATAGATGACCTTTGGAGGTCCCTTCCAACCCAGACCATTCTATGATTCCATGAGGTATCAGGCAGTGACTGAGGGAGGTGTAGAGGTTCCAGCGACGGGGCAGATGATGGTATGTTTACAGCAATGGAAAACCTGTGTATCTTGGAAGTGGCACTATTTAAAAAAAAACAAAACAAAACAAAACAACAAACAGCTTCAAAAAGCAATTTAATTTAGTGTAAAACCAAAACAGCTGTTTAATACAAATATCTCAGTTTGGCTCCAATGGACTCCTTACCAAACTAAACAAGGGGTGTTGTTTCATGCAGAAGTTGTAGAAGAAACTGGAGTTCAGGCAATGATATCAACCCTTTTGGGTCTCCAAAAACTACCCATGATGTTTAAACTCGATTTCAAAGTGCTTAGCTGGGACCTCAAAGCCCTGAACATGTTTTGAAAATGTTATACTGAGTGGGATGCACATTTGCAAAACATCAGTGTCACAGGAGGGTGAGGGTCCAGGCGCCGGTGGAGAACCCAAGGAGTGTCTGCACCCTGTCCAGCACAGACTGTTGTCTGCCTTTCTGTCCAAAATTGAGCTCTGCTGTTCAGCTTCAAAACATCAGCTACCAAACCATTACTTTACAAAAGCCAAAAAGCTGGAGTTTTGTCAACATGGAATGAAATTTTAAAAAGCATTTGTTTGCCTGCCTTTTGGGAGCTGATCAAAGTCTCTTCAGCACTGGGAATGCAAAACTTCAGCTATGTTTGCTGGAAGTGTCTGCAACTGTTTGCAACCTATCTTTGCTCTCTGGTTTTCCTGTGGAGGAGGATTCCAAGAAGGCACTAGAAATTTATGTAGGGAGAGGGCAGCTCAAGAGTTGTGCCTATTCAGCCTGTGAAAACAAAACCTCCAAGAGAATACCTACAAGCTGCCTATTTTATTTTGCAAATATATTGAAAATAAATGTTTCAGTTGCACTGAGAAGGAATATATTGGTAATTTTTATTCTTAAGTGGCTTTTCATTCTGCAGTGTTTTATTTTGTATTGCACTTTACTGAAAATAAAAATATACTTCATTGAACCAAAGTGTTCTAAATGGTTGATTTTAAATTAATTGCCTTTTTTTTCCTCATTTAGTAAAGGAAATGTCGATGTTTTGGACTTTTTTTTTTTCTTTTCATTTTGCTATGAAAACAGATAGCAACATTTTGGACCTTTCACAGTAAAAGGAATATTGACTTTCAACCAGATCTTGTTGAAAATCCCAGCTGTTTTATTCACAGACATATAATTGCAGAGTTTTTTCTCCATATTTACAAACAATTATTTTTTTAATTCCATTTTTTGCTGGAGTTAATAAAGATTTTGTGAGCTAGAGGTAGAGGCTGGGGAAGAGTCCAGTTTGTTGGTTCTTAATGGTGCAGATGTAAAACATTACCTACATCCCTATTTGCAGCTAATAGCAAGATAACATACCCAAGAGACAAATCATAGGCTCTTTTAAGTACATTTTAGCTCAGAAACACAGCACCCCACAGCATTCAGCAGACAACAAAGGTTTGCAAAGGCATTGTTGAGTTTATTGTTAGAGAGTAAAGATGATATGAATGGACACAGGACTATAAATAATATAATTTCATGAAAGGGCACCAAGAGAACAAATTGAAACTGACATCTTTGCAGCATGAAGACAGAATCAGATAGGGATGAAGTCCTAAGGAGCGTGATGGAGGAGGGTCCTGGACCAGTTGCTCTGAAAGAATAGTGGGAGGGTGCTTAACTGCTTTAGTCACCCTTCTCCCAAAGGAAAAAAAATCACATTTGTTCACCCTCAGTACTTGTTCCCACACTTTTATCAAAGATCCAGTTTCCCTGCAGAATATTTCTTTGTTTCTGAAGAGTGTATTGGAGAAGCATGAGACTCCCATAACATCCTCATAGGAAAGCTCAGGAGATGTGGCATAGATGGCTGGTCAGTGAGGTGGATTGCAAACTGATTCCACACAGAGTTCAGAGGGTTGTCAAAAGTGCCACAGAGTCAACTTGGAGGCCTGTGGCCAGTGGTGTCCCTAGGGATCGGTACTGGGTCCAGTTTTGTTCAATATCTTTATCAATGACCTGGATGAGGGGATTGAGAGCACCCTCAGCAAG
>VXBD01003981.1:4197-75299 GCA_013399975.1 Indicator maculatus | reverse complement strand
ACAGCCAATGGGATCCTGGATTGGATCAAAAGTGTGCCCAGCAGGTCTAGAGAGGTTCTTCTCCCCCTCTACTCTGCCCTGGTTTGACCACACCTGGAATACTGTGTCCAGTTTTGAGCTCCCCAGTTCAAGAAAGACAGACAACTGCTGGAGAGAATCCAACATGAGGATGATTAGGGGACTTGAGCATCTCCCTATGAAAAGAGACTAAGATCCCTTGGGCTGTTTGTCTTGAGAAGAGAAGACTGAGAGGGGATCTGATCAATGTCTATAAATATCTGAGGGGTGGGTGTCGAGTAGAGGGGGCGAAACTCTTTTCAGTGGTGCTCAGGAGCAATGGATACAAACTCGAACACAGGAGATTTCACCTCAGCACGAGGAGAAACTTCTTTACAGTGAGGGTGCTGGAGCACTAGGACAGGCTGCCCAGGGAGGTTGTGGAGTCTCCTTCTCTGGTGACTTTCAAAACCCACCTGGATGCATTCCTGTGTAGACTACCCTAAGGGATCCTGCTTTGGTGGGGGTGGGGGTTGGACCCGATGATCCCTTGAGGTCCCTTCCAACCTCTAATGTACCGTGATACTGTGAGACTTCAGGGTGGAGGGTCTGTGGGCTTGGCTGATGCAAATCGGGTGATGTACCTTTGGCAGAGCTGAAGGCTTTTGGCTTTTGGGAAAAAAATTCTTTAAAAAAAGAATTCTTTACATTTCCTGCTGAGATCAATCTCAGTTTGCATGACTAGAGCACTTCTCTCTTATGTTGTGGCAAAGCTGGCCCTTCCTCTGTGAGAAATGTCCTTTAATGAAAATTCAGGAATACATCTCTCTCCTCAAGTTTCATGCAGTACTTCCTTGTGGCCCTGAAATGCTCTATACAGCATGGTAAGTCCCAAGAAATATTAATGAAACACCCTCATCTTTTTCAAGGGCTACTTGAACATTTTCCCTTGTGAGCAGCCTAGGAAACCATCTCGAACAACACTGTCCTGTAAGTTCCTTTAGATATAAATAATCAAGAAAAACAAGATTCTTGAGAGTGGGTGAAGGCTGCACCATCCCTTGTGGCTGCCCTCCTAGAGCAGGTGCTCTTATCCAAAGAATGGTTGCATTTGAATCAGCTGTTGTTGTGCCAGACTTACCAGCCCAGAGAGAGTTACTGTATAACTTGTTATGAAAAGAGCATTTAATAGGAGGAATATGCAGATGATCAAACCTACATTAAGCTTATTAAGAGCTGAGGCAAAGTGAGAGGATGAACTTTTAATGATGCTCGCAGATGGGAGGTAAAAAAGTACCTTTTCTGGTACCAGGAAAACTACCACCACTGGTCAAAAATTTCCTTTAAAACAAGTTTTACAAGACTTCTTCCAGCCACAGGTGCTGAGAATCCTGTTAGCATCTGTGGAAGAAAAGGTACCCCGCAAAATTTAAATCTCTTGTTCCTAGAGAAAAATTTAATTTACTTTTTTCTTCACACAGGCCAAAAGGGTGAAAACTGTGGNTAACAACCTCTCTGCTTCTTGTCTTTCTTCCTTTTGCCAGGGGGGTGTGGAGAAGGCAGGGGGGCAGCTTTCCTGGCTTTGGCCAGGAGGATTTTGTGCTGTTTCTGTTATTTGTACATATTTGTAAATATTGTAAATACTGTACATTTTGTATATATTCATTGCATTACATTGTAGACTGCAGTTTTTGCTTGTAAATACAGCTACATTTGCTTCCGAACTGAGCTAGTCTGGAGTTGTTAATGTGGGAGGGGAATTTCAGCCCACCACACTACAACAAAAACAAATACTGTATTTGCATATGACTGAGAGAAGAAAAAAACCTGGGGGCACAGCATGGGAGAACCAACTTTGCTGTGCTTTTTGGAGTTGTTTTTTTTTTTTTTTTCCTGTTGCTAGCTTATAATAGACTTAGCAAGTATCTCTGCAATCCTGTTTTGAACCACTCAAACAGCAGAACCCTGTGCTCTGAAAAATATCTTTGCCACAGCTCAACGCAATACATAAATACCTCCAATGTTTTTTGATGCCTTAGAAAAATCATAACGACAACAAAATCAGCAGAAAGGTGCTGGGGGGAGTCTGCCCCCTGCCACAGAGACCCTGACAGCAAGGAGCAGCAAAAAACCTGAAGACCCATACCCCCTCAGCAAACTATGCTTTGGAGAGGGAACAGTGCTCATTGTAACCACCAGTTAAATTTACCAAAGAGCACATAACAGCTTTCCTTCTCTGTAGTCCTGGGCTTTTGTGGCAGAAACCAGCTAAGAACTGACCTTTTCTCGCCTGTCATTTCAGTCCATTTGGATACCCACCTCTGTGGGGGAGGATGCGTTAAGTGCACAATTTCCATCTGTCTTTGCAGCCATCCCCTTATTCATCCAGATGATTGCACAGTGCCTGGCTACCAACATCCTCCTCCTCCTGCACTAATACAATAAGCAAAGAAGTTTTGAGTTTAAGGGGCAAGAAAGTCTTTACTAGATTTTTACAGAACCTGTGAAACTAAATGTAACTGTGAGATTGTGATATCGTTAGATGATTTCAAGATTTTAGTGCATCCCACATCAATACTTGAAAGCTACAGGCTTAAAACATTTACTGTGACCCAAGGATGAGAGCACACACTTGGAAGCAGTAATGATGGGATCCTCAGGCCACAAACTCACTAAACTGATAGCTGTTTTGTAGTTAATGCTCAACTGGATAAAACTGCAATAAAATTTCACACCCAGCTCAACACCCTCCTCCGTTCTGTATATGATAGCTTTCAGATGTGCCCCAAACAAGCCAGGGTTCAGCACTCAGTATCTCAGATGCAAACAAATACGCCAGCCTCTGGCAGGTCCTGCCTGGCCACTTTCTGCCAGAATCAAAAAGCCCTTTCAGGTCAGGATGACTGTTGAGCTTCAGTTCTAAGCCCACAATCCTGAGGTCCTCAAGCATATGCTTAAATCTCATTAGGTTTGAGGATATGCACTCGTAGAGATTAGCCAAAAGGGGATTCCACAGTCCCTGCCCCAAATCAGTATCCATGAGCAGTGACCTCTCGATAGTTGAGTTCACTGTCCAAATATCAGTGGCTCCATGATGCGATGAGTGGGGCTATTTACCTGCTAGCTCCCTGTTTGCTGTACCTGGCTTGTATTTGCTGCTCCCTGGTCCCTTTACCCCTTTCAGCTCCACCCTGAAAATAATCTGCTGCACAATTAAAATCCTCCTAGAGATAAGCTCTCAAGTTGATATGTTCGCAGAGGGATTGTTTTGCAAAGGGTGAGAAAGCTTGTTAGGCAGAGACATACAACAGCAGTAATTCAGATAATGAATTACCGGTCATGACCTCTCCCACTTTTGAAGTGAAACCACGAGTGATTCTCACCATTTCTTCCTTTCCCTGTGACAGTATAGATAACCTCTAGGTTTTTGTCCTTGTTTACGTCAGGAGATTTCTTTCAGATTGGATGACTTTTGCAGCCCCACCCAAACTGGTCCCTGACGGTTTGCCTTTTTTTTTTTTTTTTTCAACTATTGATCTGCCAACACATCGAGAATGACTTTCCTGCAAGACTGCAGGCAAGTTCTTTAGAAATTATAAATGGGATATTGCGAAGCTGTGGTTTAGTTTGCATTGATCTTCAGCCTCTTTTCCTCACTGCAGCAGTTAACGTGTCCTATAAATGCTGAATTGCTCTTGATGAGAACGTGGATATGTTGCTGCAAACTAATTTCTTCAGTTTTACAGCTACAAATTTATGCAGTTAGTTCCTCCTTCTCACCCCCCTCTCCCCTCCAAAGCTGTAGGCTGTCTGAAGAAGGGAAGAATCTGAAAATGTCACTGTTAATCAATACAGCAGGAGAGAATCAGCAAATAGCACCCAGTAAACCCAAAGGGGAAGGATCAACAAAACTCCAAGAAGCATCTCTTGGTGGAAATTAAAGTTTCAGCACCAGTTCTGCCACACAGGACTGAGAAGTGGTTTTTGTGCATTTCAGTCCCACGTTTCAGTCCTAATTCTGTTCTAAAGAATTCCTCTGCCGTTCTCAGCAAAGGCGTCTGTACATGGTGGTACAGCCCTGCACCCTGCCACTGTAAGAACAGCCCATGCAAGGAGCACCTAGGATCTAAGGGGAGTTGTGTCCAAGACTGATGTCTTTGTTTTTTCCACAGCGGGTGCTGCAGCCAGGAGTATGGCCAAGGCTTGGGCTGTCCAGCTTTGACTGTTCATAGAATCATAGAGACACTCATGTTGGAAAAGATCTTTGTCAAGTCCAACCATTAACCTAGTACTGACAAGTCCACTACTAAACCATGTCCTTAAGCACCACATCTGCCTTTTGCATACCTGCAGGGATGGTGAGTCAACTGCTTCCTCAGGCAGCCTGTAACAATACTTGATAAGAAATTTTTGCTAATTTACAATTTAAACCCCCACTGATGCAACTTGAAGCCATTTCCTCTCATCTAATCACTGGTGGCTTTGGAAAAGACACTGACAACCACCTTGCTACAACTGTTAAGATACACCAAATTCACAGAAGTGCATTATTTTCATTTTTCAAACACAAGGATCCATGTGATTTCCTAGCCAAAGTGAAAAACAGAGAAAATACACCACGGGGAGTTTTTTTGTTGTTTGTTTGTTTTTGAGAGGAGGTAAATGAGTAGCAAAGCAATTAGACACAGGCTAGCAAACCAGATGTGCTGAGCAAACCAGATGTGCTGATGCTCATTAGTAGCTCTGTAAAATCATTCCTCAGCACCATCTCTGTCCACGCCAACCATCACAGCCATGTTTCAGCTGAGAGCAGCCGGAGTGAGCAGTTTCTCCCTGAAGCCATCCAGCCAAGCACAGCATGCACCAGTTCTGCTCTTCCGGTCTCAGTTCCCCTTGCTGCCATGGCTTAGCAGACACATGGACACACATGTCTTTTACCATCTCACCTTCACCTGAGAACAATCTGGGCACACAGGAAGCCTGCTGAAATTTCAGCAGTCTTTCTTCAGCAAAGGGAGCTAATCTGTTAGTATTGGAAACGTTCCAGTAGGAGGAAAACAGATTATGGGTTCTATTGGAGCAAATGCAAGGTGGAAGAAGATTGAAATAATTGGCAAGCCAGAGTGCCTAATAATAAAGTTTGTATTTTTGGAACATTATTGGAAAAGTCAACTTTGGCAGGTATAGCCTGACACAGCTTGCTTTACTCCTGGACAGATCTGAGAGAAGGCAGTAATTGCTCATACAGCCAGAATTTCCAAGGGGCTGAGGGAAGTACTATTTGGCAGGATATGGGTCTCAAATCCATTTTACAGTCTTTATTCACTCATTGCCTGAAGAGATGAGACTGAATTTGTTCTGGAACTAATGTATACTTTCTGTAGGTGGTACCAGTGCAATTGTTCTGTAGCTTCCCTTTTAATTTTTGGAGGTAATGTGCAAGTTTGGGTTTACTCATTTTTTTTGGCAAACTATTCTCCTGCTGATTGAAGTTTTTGTGCTTCTTGTAGCATGTTTTCCCTGCATTTACAAAGGTTTCAAATTTCCTTTTCTACCTGTGTATTATGTTCTTTTCCAGCTGACAGAACCAAAGGTAATATTTCAGAACTTACAAAAAAATACAAGTAGTTAATATAGGCATTTATGAATTTGATTAGGCAATCTTAAACAGGAAAATCTTGCTTTGTGCTGTGCCGAGGAGCCAGGGCATGTCATTGCCTGACCAGACAGTTCTTAGGTGCCTTCACACTCTCTTCTGAGCTTGCTCAGAAACACTTGTCTTAATAGAGGTGAATGCCTACAAGCAGAAAGGAGGAGAAGTTAGTTGCTTGCTGTGTTAATGAAACAAAAGTCATTCTTCAAAGCATAATTCAGGCCTTGTCCCTACTGGGAGAATGACACACACGATAGAGGACCGTCTCCTGCTCCTTCTTAACCATTCTCTTCACAGCCTCATAGCCCTTGCAATCCTTTTTGCAAAATAAGTCTGCTTCCAGCTCACTCCACAGCATTGCTGGGACAAGAGACGTGTGCTTTTAATTTTCCTGGACTGAACCTTAACAGTCTCCTTGCTGAGTTAACACAGGGAAAGAAGCATCACCACTGTTTTTCAAACAAGCTGGGGCTGTGACACTTCTATACAGGAAACTGAATAAACCTACATACTGGTGAGACCCTTCAGCAGTCAGGGGGACAGACACCAGCTTGAGAGTTTCATGTGGGCAGAGGCTTTGTAACAAAATGTGTTGACTTGTGCTACACTGAAGACAGGACTTCTCACCCTGTGTGACAGCAGCAGTGGCAAGCCCCAAAAGCATTACAGCAGCTGCAGCCTAAGTACCTATCACAGCTCTGCACAAATTTTAGTTACGATTTTCTCTGAATTGCCTGCTCAGGGGACAGCTCTAAGAGCATGGAAATAGAAATTCTCATTATAGGTTCTACTACTCCCACAAGCAAGTAATGTGGTCTTTGTTATTGCAAGCCATTACAGTAATAAAATACAAATAATGTACCATAGGAGCCAGATGGGAGACAACCCACTGGCCTTGAAGGCAAAATTTCTTCCATGCTCTCACTTCTTCTAAATATGTACATATACATGTAAACCAGGCACAGCAAGTTTCTCCATCACAGACACAATTCCTACTTTTATCTTTGCTGGAGCCTCAAAGCCTGATGTTATATAAATACATTCAGGAAAGAAATTTCTTTGCCCTTGCCCCCTCCACCCAACATTTCTCCTGAAATTGTTCCATTAAAAGCTGCCACACACACTGCACTGTAGGTATATTCAGTTAAGAACACAGTCTACAGCAGTGAATAGATATGTGCAGAAAAGGGATTCAGAATGCTGCAATGCATCAAAGAAGCAGTGGGATGTTGTAAAAGAGGCAACAGAAGACACACAAGATACTACTCAGATGTGCCTGTAACCAACCAGTTTCTTTCTCCTCTTGCCAGAGGAAAACTTCACCTCGAGCATTTGTATGAGTGGATTTTAGAGCTGCAAGACTGGTACAATATCTGTGGAGTTTTTGCACTTACCTTGTATCCTCCTTCATCAAGGTGACAGACTGTTGGATTTTGACCACACATATAAATTACTGAAGAGTTTCATCATCAAGGTTTCTTTACGAGCCAAAACATTTTTCTTCACATTTATCTACCTGCTTTCCACTGATACAGAAGATAAATCGATACTATGAAATAATTAATCGTGACCTTGTAACATGTATGGAAGCATATGTAGTCTTTGGGTTCATTGAAAATCAAGTCATTACAAAAATGAATGCGATTAGTAACGTTTGAGATTTATCCAACACAGACATCATCAAGAACAGAGGACATGAAGAACCCAGCTGACAGCTGAGTTTAGAGCTTCATTATTTCTGATTATCAAATCCCTCCACCATCAGCCAAGATCTTGAGGTTTTTAGGCATGCTGAGGTGTGACATACTGGTCCCACTAAGGTGAACACAAGCTAATCCTTTACTGCCCCTAATGGCAGAACAGAACACCATAAAACCCAGTAACAATATATGACACTTGGAATTTTTAATCTTTATTTTAGCATAGGCTTTGACATTCAGTTTTCAGAGATTACAGTACAGCTACATTTTCTACTAATAATTCTTTTTTTTTTTTGCTTTTCCAGTGACAAAATTCAATAAAACATGAAGTGAAGTAAGTCCAAATGTGATAATGTAGTAGTAGTAGAATCATTATCTTCTTCAGGACAAAGAGTATCAGCTGTCCATGTCTTGAGAAACGTAGGGGATGATCTCAGTGATGTCCTAACAAACCTTCATGTATATCAACCACCAGAGAAAAATGAGAGGCTCTCATCCCTGTAATTTCAGTCATCGCAACTACTGCTCAGAACCACACTTGAGTCCACAGAGAGGGACATACTTAGGAATGCTTTATTTTCTAATCTTACTTTACAAATCAATTAAAAAAGTGGAATCAAAGCTTGTTGCAGTTACATGTGGTATTTTCATAACAACACCAATATTCTACTACCATTATAATGTCCTCAAGATAAAGAAGTTCAAGTGTGACATACAGATATTTGCATCGCTGTTGTGTACAGAGACCCTGCTCTCCTTCATTCCTCAGTTTTCAGCATCATGTTGACTTTTGCTCTCTTGCATTAACATGGATACAAATAAGAGAAGACACAGAACTCAAATATCTAGCATGTATAACAGTCTTCAAGTACTCTACCACACTCTTGATCAAGTGTGATCGATCCCCAAGCTGAAGAGAAAAAATAACCTGCTGCACAGACTTTAGCTGGTTATTTCTCACAACATCCCTGTGAGGAAGGATGAAAAACATCTCCTTCTTCTGTAACTAGAGATAAGGCAGAGAGCACAGATGACACTTCTCAAGGCAATAAGTAGAGAACCAGAGAAGCTGAAACTCAGGAGTTCTTGACTCCTAATTCTTTGCTTCAGAAACCAAGGTTCTGAACTTCCAGACATTACTGGGTCATTAGTCTCTTTATAGCCATATATTAATGATAACTATGGCTTCTGTGCGTATGCCAGCAAAGCATAGTTCTATGGTGGCAGCAACGTACACCTGAAGCTGCCCTCAGATACTTTTCCTGTACTTTATATATGTCAATAAAAGTTTGCTGTAGTTAACTAATCAGTCCTATAACTAATGTAGCATAGGTAACTGTAATAGACTGACATTTTATTATACATTTATTTCCCAGCTATTTCTTTTTTTTCCCTGTAGTTAAGCTTATAGTAACTCCCTTCCCCTTCATAGTAGTTCTTACACTCCTTCCCTAAAACCAGCATCCATTCTGGGTTCCATCTAGGAGACCTTTGAGCGATAATGAACAAGACACCTTTTGATGTGTACAGCACCACAAGGGTTCAAATTGTCACTGAGGTGTCTTATGAATTGGGGAAGAGGCCTCTGGGCTGCTCTTTCCAACATCAAAACAGTTTCATACTGAGCTGAAATTCTCGTATTTTGTTGTATAGAGACTTTTAATCTGCAAAACCTCTGTGAGCAGAATTTCAGTCCACATCCACAGCAACATAAATAGCTAAACTTTAAGAAGGTAACTTGTTTGGAATTAGTGAGTAACACAGGAAATACTTCCAAATAGAGAAACAGGTTAAAACTAAAGCTACATAAAAACTAACATGCTAATCCTAGATTAAGATATTCTAGAGCACTTCGATCAGTGTAATTTCAAGTCTTGCATTCAAATCACCTATCACCAAATCACTTGTGTATGTTCAAACATGAAGTCAGTGCTTTCCCATGGGTCTTGCCTACACGTTCAGACTACAACACAGCCTACCACCCATTAACCCCCACGAATTCAAGTCATACAGTTTAGGATAATGGGAGTACTTTTGTTCAAAGGCATTTAGTTTATTCCTTTGTGGGAAAAAGGATAACCTGTTTTTCTATGGGCAAGAGATCATCACAGAATTGTTTGGACTAAGTGCAATTAAACAAAATAATCTCTCTAATCAAAATTGTTTTACTGTCATAAAACCTATGCGTGGATCAAGACAAATCTTGTAACTGTCCCATGAACAAGAAGCACTTATTTCAGAATGGAAAAAACTCAGTACAAAGGCTAGTACAGGACCTAAATACCGCAGGATTTTCATATCTAAATTCTTAGAAACGTGTTACATTCCTTACACAATGCACACCGACTACAGTGAGTACTTCATCCATCTAGCTTTAGAATGCTTTACTATACCACGTCCCAACACTGCTTATCACATGTATGATAGTCACCTATACATATTTATTTAGGCATCTGCATTTGTGTATTTCCAGTCACTTAATCTGCTTCAGTCCTGATGTCAAACATTACATCAGGAATTATTTTAACTGAAGCACTTTAAGCATTTGTATTTATTTGAATGACAAAAACCACCATACTTTGAGAGAACACTATTTTTTAGTAAATGTAGATTTCCAGTCAATTCATGCTGGGCATCATAAAGATATACTGTGATGATTTGGGATGTGAGATCTAACCTGTCTGATCGCCTATTCGCCTATATCGCCTATTCCCAAAAGTAACAGTAATTTTGTAATTAGTAACAGGGGAAGGAAGATCTTTACCAAGTAGCAGAACCACGATGAGAGAATGACCTTCATTTTGATTGCCTGATGGCTCTTCTTCTGGCTACCATGATTTTGGGTTCCAAATTCCTTAGTTTTTGCAGATGCCTGGTTTGGGAAATGGTGCAGACTTACAGTTTTTACCATTAATCAACTGCATTCCCTTCAGAAGAAATCTTCCAAGTGCCCACAACATTTTCCCACTTTGTGTCCCTATGTTAACACTGGGAGAACAGACCTCACTGCAGAAACAATCTTCATCTGCCTTTGAATGGAGGCTGGGTAGAAGGACTTTATCTGGAAAGTAAGAATGGCTGGTGTGGGGTAATGATGCAGCTATCAGCTGCATGGGGATGAAGATTCTTTAATCTTCTCCTTCATACAAGCCCCACTTAGTTTGTATAGAAGGGGTCAGAGCTGGACTCGGGAGTGCAGGCTTCTTAATGCCAGGACACATACACCATGAAAACAGCAGATACATTCAGGCCTAAGGACCTAGCTATTGCCACTGTTTAGTTTTGTCAGTCTCCCTAATGGGTTCAGAAAAAGGGAAGTCCATACTCCTGATGTCTTTAAAGCTATGTACATAAGCTATACGAAAAAATCCCCATACTTTTACAGGAGAATGGATATGGTAAGTGCTGTAGTTACAAAGCAGTGGAATAATTTGTAAGTTTAATGACAACAGAAAAAGCAGAGGCAATCATAAGTTTTGCATGGTCATTTTCTGAAACTGTGCAAAAATTGTAGTATTTAGCAGAGAAACTACAAGGCATTTTTTAAAACACTGTTCATTTACATTTTAGCATGACACTTCGACATTTAGAGAATAAATTCGGCCTTTCATTAAAATTGGTAACGTTATGAAAGTAAAATAGAATTTAAGCTTATAGTTATAGGTTGAGTTTAACTATCTAGAAACTACTTACAAGAAAAATCAAAAAACAAGCAACAACAAAAAAAACATTAATTGAAAAATAATCATTGATTTCTTTTCACTGAGCTCCCATTTGGAAACAAGCCTTCTGGCAGGTTGAGCCCAGTCTGTATTTCACGTTTAAATCTGCCTCATTGGTATTAGTTTTGGAGAAACCTAGTAAAGAGGAAGGAAAAAAACATAACAGTTGGCATACAGATATAGCAATGAATCCACTATTCACTTCCACCTTTATCAACAACATGTCAATGAAGATTAGAGCCACTGTATTTAATTAAACTGATATATTTGCAGTATTTCAGAGATAAACACACCCACAATTAAATTTTCTGATGCAGAATCCAAGGCATGTGTGGTGCTTTCACCCAACCTTATCTTCGTTTATTTTGAGCTATGTTATGGACTTAAGAATGTAAACAGATTGAACTTGGACAGATGGATCTGTACTTGCCCCTGCTAACTTCGTGACATTCTCAGATGGCTTCTGAGGCCAGCAGAAGGGATAGCTGAACTCAAGTGAAGCAGCTCCTCAATTATACAGTGAAAGACGGCACATGAACATAATACAAGAAATAAGCCTATACATGGGCCTATAAATGGTTTGCATACAGTGGGGCTGCTCTTGCCATGAACAGCAACAGGAGAGATAGCTGCAGATGAGCAATGACTTCAGCCATCACCTTCTAATCCATTTGCATTCACACATCAATACTCTGCAGTATTGAAACAAGCGTGCCAAGGAATCTTAAAATTTATGATTTTTCCTTCTTTACTCAATGGCCAATTGCCTTTTCCTTCCAACTCATCAGGAGACAAAATGCTGTCTACCAGTGCCAGGTTTGTGCAGAAGTAATCAACTGAGTTTTGGAACATATTCGCAGGGGATATACAATGTATACATATACTGTACACATACTGCACCTGTAGTATTTGTATACATTTTTTTTATGATGATGTAATCAAATGTATCCAATTTAATATATTTTTTTAACTTGCCTTCTTCCATTCATATTAATTTTATTTGCTTGGCAATATTATAGTTCAATACTCTAATTTTACCATTTCTTAGACTTGCCTTTTCCATTCACATCCATTTCTGTGTGAAGACGCACTTCTGTATTCTATTGTTGTAATTGCACACACTCATAAAAACCCATTAGTCATAGTAGAAGATACCCATCAGACCAACAAAACCCCAAACCAACAGTTAAGCCTAAACAGGAAACTAGATGAGACTTTGAAGAACAGCAACAGCAAACACTTGGTTGAATCCTGACTACAGGTGTACACAAATATTCTGTGGAAAAGTTCCCCAAAAGAAAATCAAAACTTATTTGAATATCTCCAGTTCTCATCTCTGTTTAAATAGGTGCCTCAAGGTGAAGATCAAAAATAACTCATGTGATCTTACTTGCTCAGAATGAAAAACAGTTCCACAGATAATCTGGCTCCTAGTTGACTAATGTGCCTCCCTGAAACATCACATTTCTTCTACCTCCTTACCTCCTTTCCACTTAATGGTACTGAGCAGACTAATTCATGAAGGAATGATACATATGGGATTTTCCAAGCATTAAAGCCTCTTTCTTTTAGAGGTACAGGGCTTTATTTCCTGTACCAGTTAGATCTCTCTATTATCCTTCCTTCATTTATAACCTTATGAGAACAGCCACCAAGGAAAGCTTAGCTCATGATGAATGTGTTTACTGTATCAAATGGTGATGAAACAGTTCATTGATTTTTTTTTTTCAAAGTTGTGTGTGAACTAGGACAATAAATAGATGTAACAGGTAGAAGTGTAGAGCAGTTGGAGTAACTTCCTGAATGAACCACCATTCCTAGACTAGTTCCAAAAATGTTTCAACATTTCTGACTCCAAGGACCTGTATCTTGCTTAATTTGGGCCTATTTCTGCCTCACCCAGGGATGGTTCTACTGAAGTAAAGGTGAAAACTGGAGAAAGATGATAGTATCCTTAAAATCTGTATTCTGCAAATAATGACAAAAGGCAATTACAGGAGGAAATTATTGTTTTGTTGCTGTTGTAGATTTTGGTGCCATCAAAACCTCAAGTGTTTACATTTGAATGAGCATATTGTGTGAAATGTAATATCTACATATCTGATGCTAGCAGCTGTCATTTGTGTGTCCACTATCACTATCCACTTCAGGAAGGGACTCATCCCCCTTGAGTGTTGAAGTGCCACCATGCCTGATGAAGCTAACAAAGATGGCAAGGCTCCAGCACCACTCAGAACTGGACCCTAATACAACCGTTTGCTTTCAATAAAATGTAATTATACAAACAGAAAAATGCTAATGTAACAAAAGTGATGGTTTGTGCTGGAAAAAAAAGGAGTAATCAAGTCTGAAATGCAGAAAGCCCCTTGAGTCCACTGATTTTAGTCCTAGTGGAGTCAGTCAGTTTGGTAACATTGTGTGCTAAAAGAGCAGCACTTGGTGAGGGCTGAACATGCTTAATGAAGCCTATTTTACAGTACATAGATGAAGAATTGATACTTTCTAACAGCAGCTCCTGAACAACACATTCTTAATATTATTTCACTTACAGCTTATCTTGGAAGCTCCAAAATACTTTGCTAATGTTGAACAGGTGGGTTTATTTGGAGCAGCTGGCTTGGGCAGTCTTCTATACAGCCTCAGGTGGCAAGAGGTGGACACAGCCTCAGGGATAATCTGCAATTCAGCCTTGGTGACTCTGATTCCCCAAACTAAACCACCCTTTTCAGCTACACAAGCATCCCTCTGCTTATTTCATTATGTTTCTTACAGCAAGCAGTTCTTTCAAAGCCTTATTCTGATGCTTACTCTAAACAACTTCTACCAGGCAAAAGCAAGTTATTGTTCAAAAATGTAAAAATAGCCCCTCAAAATGAACCAAACAACAACAAAAACCAAAAAAACCCCCACAAGTTGAAAAAACCCACGAAAACACAACCAGCATCAGCATTTTTGTTAAAATAGAAGTTGCCTATCCCTTATTAACTCTTAATTATTTGAAATTGCAGATAAAAAGGAAGCACAATTTCAACATCATCTTTTGTTGAAAAATCTGTTCCTAAAAGGGACTTTTGCAGTGGAGCTCACTGATTGGAAAAAAACACAACATCCATTTGAAAATGAACTGAATCCTGCAACAGGCTGTTTCCTTAAAGGATAAGGTACTTCTAGAAAAGAAAACTGGATCATCTGTTATTTTGCACCCACTGGCTTGAACTTGGACCGTCACTAGTCAATTGATATTCAACAACATAATGTTTCCTTGGCACAGGCTTTTCCTAAATAAAATGTTCCCTTTTAAGATAATTTTGTAAAACTGAGCTTTTACATTAAGAAAACAAAACAAAACCAAACCAAATCAAAACCAAAATGAACAACCCCCCCCCAAAAAAAAACCCAAAACCCAAAAAAACCCCAACCAAACCCAGAATGAAACAAAAGGAAAAAAAAAAAAGGAGGAGAAGGAGGCTTTTTACCCAGACAGACTTACCCTGATTATTTTCATAACTAAATGTATCTGCAAAAGTATGGTACTCAGTCTGTTCTCTCATGGTTTCATCAATGGCATAAGCCAGTACAAGCTCAAACAGATTAACTGCCAAGGTGATCTATATGCTAGGCTACAGCAAATCTGATTTAAGCCAACACTTTTTCTTCACAGCAGAGTAAAATCAAGGACAAATTGTTTATTTTTGATATGATGCCAGTCTATAATGAAGATTGTCGACTCTAAAAACCATTTTCTTTGACATTTTGTGGTTGCAAATGTCCTTTAGGAGATGCTTTTCCAAGTAAGTAAGCAGGCTGTGAAAATGGGAGTGTATAGACAGATGTGTCTCAAAGAAAACCATATAGGTTTACAGCCTTATAAAGTTCTCCTCTGCAAAAGGAACAGTCTGCATGGGTAGAAATAGTTACATATAAAGGCACAGCTCTCCCACAAAACGTTTCTTGTAAGGAACACAGAGATATGTTTGGTTACTTCAGATCATTCTGTGCATCCATTGAAAAAAGCTGCTAGAAAAGGGTCAAGTAATTTTCCACCCGATAGTTGTGTTTCAAACTAGCAAAACATAGGAGGCAAAACCTGTGGTAGCAATAGAGCATCACTCAAGTTCCTGTCAACAATATACACATAAATAATCACAAGCACAACTGTTACTCTTGCAAGGAAACCGGAGGCAGAGTCTTGAAATGCGGAGAAAAGGACTGAGGATGCTGCTTTCTTATCAAATGCCTATTGCAATTGCAATGCCGAAACCTCTATTTCCTGAACTCCAAAAATAAGTGAAGGAGCTGTAGGCATTCACTGTATATGGAAATCAGCTCACCAAGGGTCCAATATTATATGCAACAGTGACCAAGTCTTGCTGACACAGACAGCAATGTAAGTTTTGGTTAAGGATTTCAGCGAGAGGAGAACAGGGTCACTGTGGCCTGGAAACATTCTTTAGAAGGGGTGGGGGGGGAGGGAAGGGAGGAAAGAAAGAAAAAAGAGGAAAGAAAGGAAGAGCTAGTGCTCCTCCATGCCACAGCTTTAATAAACAAGTAACTGTGGCTCATTTCTAGCTGCAGTGCTATGGAGATTTCAGGTATTTTTGGATATAACAATCAGCAGCGAATGCTGACCTCCAGGCATACATTGGCAGAGGTACATGCTTAGCAAGCAATCATTGTTTTGCAAGTATTTATACCAGTCACATGTTTTCAAGCCAAATACATGGAAGTGCATAAACCAAGCAGCATCTACATTTTCATGCCCACGGCTCCTTTAGTGCTGCTTGTGATTTCATGCATGACCGCAACGGCCTTAAAAAACAGAATCACAGAATGGTAGGGCAGGGAAGGGACCTCTGGGGGTTTAACTAGAACAGGCTGCACAGGAACATGTCCAGGCAGGTTTTGAAAGTCTCCAGAGAAGAAGACTCCAGAACATCTCCAAGCAGCCTGTTCTAGTTCAAAGGAAATAAGCTTTTCTGGTGGAACTTCCTTTGTTCTAGTTTGTGCCCATTGCCCCTTACCCTATGATTGGGCACCACTTGACAAGAGTCCAAGCCCTTTGACACCCACCTTTTAGATATTGATACGCTCTGATAAGATCCACTCTTAGTCCTCTTTTCTGGGCTGCACAGCCCCAGGCCTCTCAGCATCTTCTCCTAAGACTTCACTTTTCCAGTCCTCTCATCATCTTTGTAGCCCTATGTTGGACTCTCTCCAGGAGTTATTGTCCTGTTGTTTCCTGGGTTCTCCCTCTTTCCCTCTTTGAAGACCAGACTTTGAAGACTGGCTTTCCTCAAATCCTCAGGTACCTCTCTTTTTTCTCTATGACCTTTCCAAACTCCAGACTATACGAGAGTTTGCCTTCAGAAGAACTAGGAAATGGTGGTTGTGAGTGTCGCTTCCTGATCCCAGTAAAGCAGATCATGGAGAGCTTCATGATGAATTCTTGCTTTATCTCTCGACAATTGCTAACTTTCAGCTATCCTAATGATTCAAAATTTATACTGCTGCTTTGCAACATTTACAGGAAAGCACTAGGAAAGAAACAGTGAGCAGCACAGATCCTTTATTTGGTCCTAATAGTCTTGCCTTGTGATATCCCACTTTGATGCTGCAAAGCTTAATCTCATAGCCTATAACTTTAAACTTATTTCTTCTTTATCAGAACTCTTTGGTTGCTGCTGTTTTTATTGCCTTGATCACAGGACTTCACTTTGGGTACCATATTCTCAGTTAGTTGCATACATATTGGTCACCTGAATGAAAAAGAAACCAGCTCCTTCCAAACAAGCAAAAGTCCTTCCCCATAGTTTCAGTCTATTTAAGTGATTACTAAACATAGCCACTTCAAATTCATCATGAAGTTAATCTCCTAATTAAATATGTAAGGATAAAACAAAGTGATTGACCACAATAGATACAAATCTATATGGCCATTTTTATGTTTCCATTTTGGATCAGCCAAAGAAAAAGAAGCCCTGAAATTAACAAAAAGTTTTAAAACTGGTATTTTTTCTTACAGTTAGAAGCTGAATGAATATATATATATATATATATTTGCACACAGAACTGATGAATAGGGAAGGTTGCTTCCACTGCAAATTAAAAAAAAAACATAATGCCTTCCATAAAATGTTACATGGAAAATTCGTAACGGTGCAAATTGATTTTATAGCAGTTTTCTGTGCTTTGCAGTTGCATGTCACTTGTCTTCTCTAATTGAACAATTTTTTGTCAAAAAAAGTGTTTTTAAAAGTTATTTATATAAAATATTTTAAATCCCACAAGAAAAAATGCACTTTTATATTCAGCTGCTGGAAATGATTTCTCACGTACATGGGAAATGAATGAAATTCCACAGGCTCATTGCTCAGAAAGTTTTACACACTGCCAATAGTATGCTCAAAGCCTTAATAAAAAAAAAATCAGATACTAACTGCTCTGCAACTTTCCGATTTTGTGCCCTAGCCTTTCCATGGAACTCTGCAAAGGGTGAGAGTACTGCACTTCACTACCAGATATTCCCCAACTATTTTTACAGCACAATTTCTACACTGCCATACTCAAGTATCCTCGCTAAAGGCGGGCTGACCTGCCTAAGAGACTTTATGATAAAGAAAAAAATCCTAACATATGTATGAGAAGGCCATGATAACACCACGTTATTAAACATATTTATGCAATTAGTTACAATCCAGAACGTTACAGTTTTCAATTAACGAGTCAGTTTTATGTTAGCATGAAGTGAGGCTTAAGAATGAATGTGAATGACAAAAGCCAGTGGCTGTCTCAATTAATGCAGAGTCTTCATACAAGACAATAGGAGAGAAAAAACAGAGATATCAACAGAACATTTAATTGGTACTGGTAGCAGAGAATGGAGATGTGTAGTCAATCCTGTTGAGAAGACTCACAACCTCACTTAAAGATTGAAATACAGAATCATAGATTCGTGGAATTGTTAGGGTTGGAAGGGAGAGTCAGGTAAACTAATCTGTACAGTGGAAAAATAAATATTCATCCATTTCTCAGATTCCAATAGGTCTGCTCTTCAAAGCACCATAAAAGTTCCCTTTACACATTTCCCTTTTACTCTTAGTCATTTCTCTTCATTTTCCCTAATTTCTAAGGCTTCCAATATAATCATACAAACTTCCTGTTTTCATTGTTAAGCACCATTCTGCCCATCTACACAGTCCTCTCCTACAAGGAGGAAACTTAACACATCTGCAAGTCTTCATGTGATGAATATTTGTGGAGAATATTTGTTCTGACACCAGATTTGTAAAATGACTTACCGTAAAGTCACAGCCAGTGCTTTTCTTGATATCATCCACTGTCAGCCCTTCCCAGATTTCCACAAGGGTCAATCCTTTCTTCTTGTCCACATCAAATACAGCCTATCAGGTTCACATAGCAGACAATTAATTTTTTTTGTATCAAAGCACAAAATGAATATGTTACTAGTAATATTGTAGAAGATGGAGCACTGAATTAACAAAAGATGCCATTATGAGTTAGTTTCACTTTTTACTTTCCTGACTGACTAGTGAAGGTTTCTGCTAAATTTATTTATACCTGAAAGAGTCTAAAATATGAGCTGTGTTATTTTTATGGGAAAACTGTACAACTGTTCTTCACTGTATGAAACTACGAAACTTCACTGTATGAGGACTATGCCTCCAGCTCCAATTTGATCAGAATTGGGAAGTTCAAAGAAAAGGGCCAAGACACCGTTTGCTGCATAACGATACTCACAGAGATCATGAAGGAAAACAGAAAAATGTAATGTCTTCCTCCTTGTTGTATTTCATTTTAAGCCAGTAGAGAGGTAGAGAATGGCTGGCCAACTTTGTCAAGGCTACAAATTTCTCCACAGCTATTGCACACCTAGTGCAAATTTCAGTATTTTCAGGAGCAAGCAATGAAAGATAACATTTTTAATAGAAGCCCTGGGAGGAAGTGTCAGAAGGAGCAAAGGCTATTCTCATGTCTTCATAAAAGAGATGCTTTCCTCTTCCAAGGCTCACAAGCACATCAAATAAAAACACCTCTGAAATGAGGTGCACTTTAATGGTGGCTATCAGAAGGAGACAGACAGGTTGCAAGCTAGTTGTCAGAAAAAGGTCCATAGCAATTTTTCTTCAAAACTAGCTAACTAACTAGCTAACTAACTAACTAACTAACTAACTAACTAACTAACTAACTAACTAACTAACCAAAAGTCAGTAGCAAAAGACCAGTGAGGACTAAACTTGAAATGAAAGTGACACCTTAACCTGATCACAGGAGTGTACTCAAATTCACCTGTCTCTGAGCATGAGAATGATTTATAGGACTGAAACATGATACCTCCTCTAGGTCTTAAAAAGGGAAGCTGAACATAGGAACACACTGTTGTACATTTAGAATCACATAATCATGGAGTAGTGTAAGTTAGAAAACACCCTTAAGATCATCAAGTCCAACCATTACGTTACTCTACCAAGCCTGGTTACTAAATTGCGTCTCTCAGAAGCACATCCATGCATCTTTTAAACACCTTCAAGGATGAGGATTCAACCACCTCCCTGGGGAGTGTATTTCAGTGTTTAACAATCCTTTCAATGAAGACGTTTCTTCTAATAGCTGATCTAACCCTCCTCCACCCTGGTGCAGTTTGAGGTCATGACACTTGTAAATATGGAGAAGAGACCAACACCCACCTCACTACAACCTCCTTCCAGGTAGTTGCACAGAGCAACACAGTCTCCCCTCAGCCTCCTTTTCTCAGGCTAAACAACCCTGGTTCCCTCAGCTGCTTCTCAGAAGGCCCTTCACCAGCTTTGTTGCCCTTTTCTGGACCAGCTCCAGGACCTCAATGTCCAAAACTGAACAGAGTACTCAAGGCGTGGTCTCACCAGTTCTGAGTATAGGGTGACAACCACTTCCCTGTTATTCTGCTGACCACTCTATTCCTGATACAGGCCAGGATGATGTTTGTCTTCTCAGATACCTGGGCACACTGCTGGCTCACATTCAGATGGCTGTCAATCAACACCCCCAGGTCTTATTCTACTGGGAAGCTTTCCAGCCAATCTTCCCAAAGCCTGTAGTACTGCATGGGGCTGTTGTGAATCACGTGGAGGACTCAGCATTTGGTTAGCACTTGGTTCCTTGGCCCATCAATCCCGCCTGTCCAGGTTCTTCTGTAGACCCTTCCTACCGTCCAGCAGATCAACGCTCCCTCCCAGCTTACTGTCATCTGCATTTGGGTCCTCAAAGGCTGAGGGAGGTGGGTCTCTTTAGCTTGGAGAAGAGAAGACTGAGGGGTGACCTCATTAATGTTTATAAATAAGTGAAGGACAACTGTTGAGAGGACAGCACCAGGCTCTGCTCCGTGATGTCCAATGATAGGACAAGGGGCAATGAACACAAGATGGAGCATAGGAGGTTTCACATAAACATAAGGAAAATCTTTTTCACTAGTACCTTGAATAGGCTGCCCAGAGAGGTTATGGAGACATTCAAAACCTGCCTGGATGTGTTCCTGTGTGACCTGCTCTAGGTGATTCTGCCCTAGCAGTGGGGGTGACAGATAAATTTCTGTTTGTTATTTTCTATTACTCCTTTTCACTCTTTCCTGCATCTTACACTTGTATGTGGCCAGTCAGTACAATACTGGGAAAATGTCCACATTTTCATTTATGTTCCCTTACTTTGTGAAGAAAAAAAAAATCTTTACATTACGGTAGCAAATATACCACTGGGAGAAAGCATCTACATCAGTACCTTTGATGCATTCTACTTAGTGTAACAGATGGCTCACAGAGGGACTATTCTAAGCCCTTAAAAATGTGAACATTGATAATAAAAGGAGTATGATTACAGCAAAAACCTTAAGTCACTTATGCTTTGCTGAAAAATCTGCTAATGTACTTTGAGCAGCAGGAACATAAGATGGTCACATGTACTTGCACCGGACAGTAAATTGCTTCACAAATTGACTTAAGTAAGGAGAAAAGAAGTAAAGCACAGCTACAGGTTGTGTTTTTCTGAAAGCCTCTGTAGTACACACCAAGGAAGAAGTCCATCACCTGACATTCATGTGCTACCCAGTTGTTGCTCTTGGTTAAGAAAAAAAAATTCTGGCATACTTTGGGAAAAATAAGGAGATACACACTTTGCATATTTCTCATATATGGCATTTTTGTTCTGAAGCTATCTAATTATATGATCCAGCATGCTTGATGACAATGGTGAAAGATTTAGAAGTAAAAACATGAGACTTGACCTCTAGAAGTGAACTCCAAGGGAAGCTTTGCTCTTCATTGGCAACAGACATTGAATACAGTCCTAATTTTTACTAAGCTTCATTACTTTTATTGAGTGTCCCTTCTTAGGGAAAGAGGAAGAAATATTGACAAGGATTCAAGAAAAGTACTTTACCTTCTCTGTAATGATGCGGTTTACACACTGTTTCCCAGTAAGTGGTAAATTGCACTTTTCCAAGATTTTATGGACATTACCCTGTGTTTAACAATATACAGATAAACATTAATATTCAAAACCAACACAACTTACTCAAAATTTAAATATGTATATGAAACTCACAGCTGCAGCCACTCAGTTTCATTGAAACAGTCACTGTACCCAGAACACTCTTTGAATTCACTGCTGTTGCATATTACGGCTCTTGTGATTTGGGGCAGTTAGTACTGAAATCCCACACATAGCGAGGTGACTAATAAGAAATCTCAGTGTACCACTGAGTGGGCTCCTGAGTTAATAAATTCTTCGTACTTCTGCTTCATAACTTGTCTTTCCTGGTGCAATGTGAGGATAAGATAAACATGGGACCTCACTGATGACATATAAAGGACAAAAATTAGGGAAAGACATTTCTCTTACGCTTTATCATGAAGAGTATGAGCAGGGTCAGTAATACACACAGGCTTTACTGATCCCCAGGGATCAACTGCATAGTCACGCTTTGAAAATAGTAAGTCCAGTTTCTTTACCCACATTGAATTCCCATTCCCTCCATCTCTCCAGTAAAACCCAAATGCAGACTAAAGAGATGAGTGCAATATGCTCATCTTTCAGTGCCACACAGATGTTACATCACCTCTGCCTTAGAGAGCATGCAAATATTGTAGAAAAGAGTATTGTAGGAAAGAATGTATGTGTATATATATGTATAAAATAGGGTTTACTTTAAGTTACATCCTTTTCTAGGGCATCAAATGTTAGCTACTCTAAATCCTGGGAAAAATATTACCTAAAAGAAAACTNGGGTCCTTCCTCGCTTTTTTTATACTTTTTTTTCCTTAAATTTTCTAAAGTGGGAGTTCACAAATGGCTTTAGATCCTGCTAAATGAATAGAAGCTGCAAAAGCTCTCAATGGATATAAAACAGGGAGATCATTACATTTTTAGTCAGCATTTGTAGGCATTTTACAGAGGTAGCATTAAGTGCACATTTATCTCATTATCACACACTTCTACTTTTTGTCTAATTATTAATTTTTGATTATGCATTTCAAAACTCTCAGAGTTGTATGTCTTAGACATGTCTTATTTAACCACCTGAATGTAGTATTTTTAAAGTTTACAATCATCAGCTTACCATAAAGATTAATATAAACTGGAGAACTCAGCCAGTTTGATTCCTGAGTGACAACAGAATGAAGAACCCGTGTGCTTTTGAATTTATCTTTTTCTATGAAGAACTATGTCTTCATTCCAGTTCCATTTCCAATACTGGCAAGATCCACATGGGGTATCAGTGTAAAGACTCTGCTGAAACTCACTCACTTAATGAAAATAATGACTTCCAACAGTGTTACTTTCAACTGATCTGCTTGTATCTTGTCCATCTTGAGGACCTTGCCATGAGCTATATCTGTCATTAATCCATGATATTTGTAATATATCCAATAACACATCAGGTATACTTCTCAGCCATATGAAATAAAATGCCTCTTCTTGATAACCAGTTGAGACTGAAATGCATGGACTTGAAAAATTGACACCTGAGTGGCTTCTCTAATTCTGAGAACTGACACATTCCAGCTTATCAAAACACTCAAGTTGAAGATTATTGTATTATGTTAGCATTAAAGACAACTTTTGGAAGACATCCTTCAGAATAGGAATCAAAATAGAGCTACAGGAGTTTATGTGGGATTTGTTCAGATAGAGGAAGATTGTTGTATAGACACATAAAACCTTAATGTGTTTCAGAAAAAATACATTAAGATATGTCACAACAAATCAGACTTAAGGTCTATTTGCCACATGTCTTGTTGTAGCCTAAGTATATGGAGCAAAAATTCAGTGAACCTCCTGTTTCCTGACTTGCTGTGATGTATAGATTTCCTGAGGTCAGACTGCTTCTGGGCAATGGTATTTAATTGCCACTGATGAACTTAATCTCTAAACCAGTTCCTTTCCTATAGCCTTAGTTCTTAGAGCTACTGCATTAACCTGCCAATCATCCACAACTTCATTATCTAGCTGTAAAAATGTTCCTTGTTTTAAAACATGTGGGTCGCTAATTTCAGTTGGCTACCCTTTTTTCTTTTCTAAGGCAGGGACTAGCCATTCTGCAGTCACCTTCTCCATTTTCTGTGTTTCTATGTTACTTTTCATAAATGGTGTTTCTTAAGCTGAAGAACATTCTTCAAATTTCATTTCATGTTTTATCACCTTTCTTCTGCATATTTTGTTTTTCATTACATGTAAAGACCTAAGTAATTAAAATTGTAAATAATTTGGGGGAGAACTTATTTAGTTTTACTTGTAATATACGGCATATCAGAGTTCTAAAAGTTGATTCTTTGAGTATTTGAGTATTGAGACAGATACTGACAATTTCACACTCACAATTAGCAGTAAATTATATTTTGCCTGCTTCAAAGACTCAGCCTATTGCTATTTAAATACTGCAACATGTGTACATACAGCAGAATGCACTTTTAAACTCTTAGAAAACTTATTTTCATGTTTAACAAGGCATTACCATTACACTAAAAAAACTTGAAAAGGATTAAAAGATCTTTCACAAGATCACAAATCAGACAAAACTGACTGCAGAGGCTACCTATTACAGTAACTCTTGACCATGTCCATTGAAGGTACTGCATATATCCCATGCCTTCCACTGTATTTCTATCCATCACATTCTGACTGCAGTTAATTTGCAGGAGACTCTGGCATCTAATGATAGATTTATTATTTATTTAGAGAATAGGTGACTCAATGGCACACTGGGCTGTGAGAAGGACAAAAGATCACTCTTTTGATGCACAGACACGTGCAATAAGTTTGCGAGAAAATCTTTGTTGTAAAAAATTAAAGAGCCATTAATATAAAATCATCTTTATAAGAATTAGGCACACCAATAAAAGGTTTCTGACTCCCAAAATTCCTGGGTGCTGTATTTGCATGTGTATTAAAAAATGAAAAAAAAAGGGGAAAAAAACCCAGAGGAACATCTCAAAAGGGTAACAGCTGTTTCTGATTTCCAAACATTACAGTCCCATATTTTGTCATCTTCATTTCTGAGCAAACTAGAAGAAGCAATATGAAGACCCCAAAAAAGAGGCTAAATAAGCTAAATAAGAAGAAAGAGTGCCAAGAATACCCTCCATTTTAAAATAAAAATAAAATGAAAAATCATGCATATAATTTAGTTTTGCAGTGCCATCTAATGAAAGCAGAAGTAATTTATGAAAGCCTCTAACTGGCTCTCTAGAAGTGCACACCAAGAAGTCTATGCCTGGACTATAACAGTGTTACACTGAATGCTACCTGTGTTTCCATCTTTCTCAGGTTTCAGGACTCCTAGTGACAAAAAATAACATTTAAATAAATTCCAAACATTGCACCAAACAAAGATTTTGGTAATAGTACTTCCAAAAGAAAAACTGTCATGAATAACTATACTGTGTATGGACTCTGAACCTTAACCAAATTCCACAGGAACCAGAAATTCAGAACAAATATTTATTCAGATTATATTAATACCTGAAGGATGCCTCTGAGCAAACAGATAATTACATATTCTGTTTTTGAGAGGCTGTGATAGAGACGTGAGTAATATAAATTAATTCGCTTTGTATTTTTGTTTACTTATTTACATGTATGCATGTGAAAACTATTGGGTCAGGCTCAGGCAAGTTACCAAAAATTAGCCCCTTGAGATCACAGCTTAGTATAAGTTGTGAAACAACTGTGTTTTTTTAAAAGAATTGTTTCTAAAGTGAAAATTGATTCTTCACACATTCAAAATACAAAGCTGCTAATATATTTAGCTGTTATATGTACGTATTGACTACTGTTACCATGCAAATTCCTTATGCTTGCCCTTACGCATCCTGACACGGGTATTATCTTGAACAATACACAACTAATTATTGCAGACATGCAACAAATTTGGAATAACAGAAACAGAGAAATTAAACAAAAAGTTCATTTTTAAACATTCAATACAGTTCTCTGAAAAAGGAGAATTTTGTCCTTCAGTACATTGTTCTCATAGGTTGGACAGTCTCACTTTAGAAGTTTCAAATGCCAAGTTTCCTGTGACCTTTTGTGGGAGACTGTCTCTATCTCTATAAAACTCTGCCACAAAGAAGTCTCTCGGTTAACCTCTAACCCATAGTGATGTAAGGCAGTGTTCTGTGTATGGTTAGGACAGGGTTAACTTTTCACAAGAAGATGGAAGAGGCCACAGCCAAGATAGCCAAACCATCCAGTGAGATAGTTAATGCTGTTGTCAAGTCATGGCTGCTACATAAGGGGAGGACTGGCTAGGCTGGAATGGATGTTTTGAGCCAGTGGCTGTGGTGAGCCAGGATCAGGCAGGCAAGCCAGGTCACCACAGTCAGTCCTGCATTTTGTATAATTTGCTTTGTATGCTATTTCATTAATATTATCATTATTCCTGTTGTTTTATCTACTTTTGTTCCATTAAATTCTCCTTATCTCAACCTGCAGGGTTTGGCCCATACCCCTGGTGAGTTGAAGGGCAGTAAGCAAGCAGCTGTGTGGGGCCCAGCAGCTGGCTGGATGTCATGGTAGGGCCATGACATGGCCCAGTACAAACCCAGACAGGCCTTAGGATGCCTAGACAGGGTCCCTTTCTCTCCCCTCCTTCCTGCAGAAAAAAAGGGCAGTGTGGGAAAAAGAACAAAAGGGACAGGACTCCTGCCTGTCTGGTAAACCAAGATGCTTATCTGAGGTGAGAGCACATAGGAGGACCACTGCTCCCCCAGGTCCTTGCTCTGCTTTTTATGGTTATCACCTGGCAGAACGCCTTTCCATTGGGCAGCTACACATTAACTTCAGTGTCCCATTGGACCAACTGATCTCTGGCAATTTGTATACATACAAGTAACTTGGTAGTCACCCTTGCCTTGCCTTGCTCAAGCCTGCTGAAGCCTTGCCTTGCTTCAAACCTCACTTCAAACCTCGCTTCAAGCCTACTTGGACCGGTCTTGTAGAAACTGCCTCGAGTTACCCTGCCCTGCCTCGAGTGCCTGGTCCAGAGCCTGGGATAAAGCCATGAGACATACACATGCAAGTTGGAGAAGCCACAAGACTAGAAGCTGAATTGAATCCACCTAGTCTGCTTCCCCTTGCCACCAGCATCGTGCCATGCCTCAGTTTGCCCAGGAACCAAGCAAGCACCTGTCGCTAACTGCCCGCGTTCTTGCCAGCAATCTGCCATGCCACGCCTTACGAGAGCGCCCCAAAGCTAATGCAACAGCAGCAGCATCCCCCATGTGGGTAAAACTAGTTGTGAGTAATTGATTCATTGCCCTTTGGGTTTAAAGGTTCTTGTTGATCCTCCTCCTGCTGTAATCAAGCACTATCTGCTCTTGGGGACCTCCTCTTTCCAAGTTGTTGCCTCCTAATTTGCATAGAATAGTTTGTATTTGCCCTAAGACTGCATATTCCCATTGTAAATATATCTTCCAACCATACGATCCTATTCAATGAGTTTTGGCATATTTATATTAATAAAGAGCTACTATTTTTATTAATACCCATTTGCCATATCGTTTACAATAGTTGTGAGGGTAATTAACAAATAATATTCCCCCCCCCGACCACAACACTGGATCTAAACCACAACAAGCAGCTGAAAAAATATCTGTTCAATGAAGCTGTCAGTACCGTTTTGACTAGCAACTTATATTTCCATCACAACAAGTATTTAACTATGGGGAATCTCATTCTTCAAAGGCAAAGAGTAACACCCGTGGGGCAACCACCTACCACCGGTCTGGCACTTGTTACTCTGATTAAATTTGCATGAACTAAAAACTGTGTACAGTTTTTAAACTTCAAATCAGAATTTCATTCGTTTTCTTGGTGGAAGGAGGAAAGCAAGCATATTAGGCTAGCCTCTAATAGACTTCCATAATAACTAACAGCAAACTGTCAAATTTTCACACAGTAACAGAATAAATTTAAGATGTTCTTATTATTATTCTTCTATGGTTTTTGGTACAGCACAAAACACTTATTAGAAAGCATCAGAGCCTTACCTTGGCTGAGTGCTCCATGGTGACAACCACTTTGGTCTGTGCACTGGATACCAGGTCCATGGCACCTCCCATTCCTTTCACCATCTTACCCTAAAATTAAATTTTGATGTAAATACAACATTCTTACTATATCACACGCACGCAAAAATAAACCAACAAAAGATACAATCTATTGTTTGCAATGACAGCCCAAGATATGCACCTCCTCCTGCACTGAAAGTCCACTGATTTCATCAATGACATGTACAAACACTGAGAGAGCTCCACCAGAGTGAAAACAGCTATCTCATTTTAGGCTCCATATGATAGGAGAAGAATGACGACTAGAGTAAGAAACTATTGCCATGGTTAGTGCTCTGAGATGTAACTTATGACTGGGTACTACCATTGGCTTAACGGAAGCTTTAACCCTAAGGCACAATTAATTTAATTCCAACGGTTCTGACACTGTAAAAGTTTTCTTTTTCTTATTGATAGAAATGTCATTATTTACTCAAAACAAGTCTTCGCTTACTGTCCTGGGTTAACATAGCCCATTCTCCCAAGCCTTTCTCCTTCCCCTTCACCTCCTCCCTGATGGGGGAGAGTGGAAAAAAAGCGCCTGAGAGGCAGAGTTGTTAGCTGAGATAAGGACAATTTACTACTCTATTGCAGGGACATCATGTTACACAAACAGGAAGAAAAGGTACCAACTGGACAGAATCCCACATGAATGCAAAATGAAACCAGAAACAAAACAGGACAGACCCTGGCCCAGAAACCAGGGAAGAAACACAAAAAACCTGGAACAGGAAACTTTACAAACTATAGAACATGTTGTAACTCCCATGAACCGCAGCCAACCCCTTTCCTGTCATGGAGTAAGAATGATGTTCAGCATAGTGTGGAATATACAATCCGGCTTGCTCTGCTGCTCTGCGCCATGGGGGCGGCAGGGTTCCTCTCCCACATCCCTACTAGTGGAGCCAGGCAGCTTAAACCAATACACTTATGAAATGTAGTACATCTCAGCACTCTCCCATTGCCAGCAATTGTTCATATCCCTGTATCAGCACAAGTAGATTTTTTTGTTCTATTCCAGATGCCTGTGGATATTATACCAGAATACAGGCAAATAAACTAATGTGTACGGTATTCATATATGTTTGTCTCTCAGTCCAAGCAAAGCTTTCTGCCTTTGTTACTTATTCTGAAGAGCGTCAGAATTGGACCTGTTATCACAGCACATGTATTATGGCTCAGTGTTAATCTAACTATATTTTTACTTTATGTAATGCTGCAGCATTCAACCCCTGCTTGCTTCCATCACCTTAAACTGAACACATTTCATCTTAGAAGGTAAGAGGTGGCACACTTCTGATGGAATTTTACTGTAAGTACAAAGTTCTGTCAGTGTCAGCAGAGTAGTCATTTTTGTACAACACGCACTGGACCCCAAAAACTAAACAAGGAAACACCATCCTATGCCACTCTGGAGATGCTGAGGAGGGCAGCAACAAGAATAGAGTATCACAGCATCTACACGATAGGGTATGTTAGCAGGAAACACGAGGCAAAAAATTTTACAGGTTAAAATAAATTAATTTCTGTCCCAAGTGTTCTGTGTTTGCTCTCTTCTGACTGATTATCATCTGCAATTAAAATAAATTAAGTACAGTAATATGATGCATGCTCTTTTATGTATTAAACATAAAAGTACACAGTTAATCTACTAGAAAACTTCCTAGTATAAAGCTTTTCTCTTACACTTCATTTTTATTAGCCATGTGATTCACTACCTTACTAGTATTGCTACCTATGGTTCATAATATAAAACATATAGAAAAGACTTGTCTCATTAAGGTGCCAGGCCAGCAAATTACTGCTCTCTTGATCATAATGAAGAGACTGTATGCACACACACCCTCCCCTGTTTGGACAGTGAAAAATAAATTAAATTTTTCTACATCTATAAACAATTCCTTTCGAATTCCTCAGGTCAGGTAATTATTTAGTATCAATCATATTAATTAACATTATTCACTGTCCTTACCTTCTTGTCAATGCTCGCCACCATTCCCTATCCTACCTGGAAACACAGACCTCTTACACAGACAGCAGTGACTTCTCACCTGCCTGCCAGAGGCTTACTGACTAGGTAATGCAGAGTAGCTGAACACAACGGGTTATCTTCTCAGTAACTCAGAATATGTTTGTATTGAGGATTATGCTATTGGAACATCTTTCCTGATAATGCCCTTAGTTAATTTTTCAGTCCTTGTAGTTCTATTAATTAGTAGAGATAGAAAATATCTGAATAAATAAGTGCCAAGGAAGGACAATGACAAATCTGCTGGAGAGGCTGTCACAGAACACTGAGGGAAGAGATTTCATTCCTAAGCAGGGAAGTGCCATTAAGTTGAAGAGAAAGACACAGGGAGCTTTAAGTCACTATATCTGTTCCTCCTCTTTAATCAAATATTCTCATCACTGCAGGATGCCTTATAAAGCAAATAAATTAAGCATTAACTCCAACTAGCGAAGTAATTACATCTGTTTCCTTGAGGAATATCCTAAACATAAGAGCCTTACATCACTGTTTTAGTTTAATACTTTGCATGTAATAGGCAGCCTGCCAGTAATATGTGATCTGCTGTGAAAATAAACATTTCATCCTCCTGAAGACCAGTTGCAACAGACACCTCTGCAGTGAAATCTCTGAAAAAACAGAAGCTGGCTTTACAGTGAATAGTAGGTAAAGTGCACTTCAATACACTTTTTTTTTTTTTACTTATTTTTGATTGAACAGGGCAAACTGCAAGCAGTAAAACTGTTCACTCTTGGTTTCTTGATAAGGCATTTCAGCATAATGCAATAATCGATACAAAATTCAATTGTTTTAAAAAATTCATAAAACTAAAAAAGAAAAAATATTTTTCAAAAAAGTATTTCAAGTAAGCAGATGTTTAACTACATAAAGTACATCTGCGGGTTTCCTGCTCCTTCTTGAGAGGTTGGTATGGTCCAGGATTTGCATGTCCTCCCCTCATCTATTTAAGACTATTTTTATTAGTTTCCAATCACATTAGTGCTGCTAGTTTAAGAAACCAGAAGGAAACACTTAGATCAGTAGTAGAGCACTGGTAATTTGAAGAACTATCATAAAACTCACTTCATCAGCAAGACCTTGAAATGAGAAGAAAAGTTTTATGAATTAGTCCTGCACTTCATGGAAGGTCCAATGTTGGCAATACTTACAGAGAGAGTTGGGCAGAGGACAGAAACAAACTGACAGTTTATCTGTAGCTTCTCAGTTACTGTAAAAGGCCCATATTGCAGGAAGGAATTCTTCTTTTTCCCATGATGCCTCATCAGTTCCTGCCACATTTCAGTCCAAATAATTTTGGGGTGCAAGAAATAGAAAGTGACGGACCTGATTTTTTTTTTTTAATTATTTAGCTTTTTTGCTTCTTCACAGCCATAAGCCCATGTAAAATTAGTGGAATTTCTTATAATGCATACTCATTGCAAAATTTTGGTATTGTAGTGATGAGGCATCTTTAAGAAAATATGAGAGAAGGGTACATATTTTCTCATTTGATGTCTTTATATCTGAACATAATTTGACTAGCAAAAATGCAACACTGAAGAGCCTAAGAAAGGAATTCAGCTTAATAGTAATACTTAAACAGAAGCATTCCTGTTATTTTGATCACCTGTGATATCCAAGACAATCTGCTGCATTCTAGCAGAAGCTTGTGAGTACTCCACGGTGGGCAAGACAATAAAGATATTTTTCAAGAAAATATGAAGTTCTTCCATAATGGTATCACAGGCTAGAAAGATGCTACTGCAAGCAGGAAACTATTTCTAAGAAAATCCTAAAAGACTAGAAGAAGTCGTTGAGATAAAAGAGGAAATCTCAGGAGTCTTCAAATACTCTTAAGGTCTTGAATCAATGATGGTGTATTACACCTTTCATCTAAATTCCCAGGGCAAAGGACTTTTTGTCTATCACTGAACTTTACAGGTGTTCCCTACATCTTAGGATAAAATGCATCTGAACCAATCTGTTTATGTTATAACAACATAACCTTTTGAGACAAACACATACCACATTAACAGTACAACAAAACAGATGCTAATGACATGTTCGAGAAACCAGGAAAACTCACTAGGGGTAAATGAAGTGTTTGAAGGTTTAGAATGCATATGGAAATAAAAGCTTGAATAATTCCACTTAAAACTGAGTATCAAACAATATCCAAGCTGAAAATGTATATTCACTTGCAAAGGAACTGAGCCACTTCCTTTTTAAGAGTTCTTGCCCACATTGCCAACTGACCTAATACGGTATTAGAATATTTAGTCTGAAGCTTCTTCCATTAAATAAAAGAATATATATGCCTCACACTATGCTAAAAGTTAGTAAAACTGCTATTTCAAAAACTCTCAGAAGATAAAGAATGCTGTTAGTTTAAACTATAGTTCTCTTGTAGGCTTCCCATTCAACCTGAATTTTCAGGCACCCCCGTACAAGACCTTGAACAAGCTACCTGGGATGACAGAGCAAAGATTTGAAGAATGTCACTATGATTTCTGATGGCCACAACTGCAGATGTAGTGGCAGACACAGAATCCACTGCCATTTGCAGCTTCTTCATGAAAGGAAATAATTATAACACACTAGGGACACACATTAAATAGGAACAGTATGAATCACGCAGAAATAGTTTCTAATTAAGGGAAAGAAAGGTGCGGTTCTGCCGCTTGTCCACTAGATGGAGACTCGACAAGATGCTTGGTGGCTGTAACTATATACAGAGACATTTACAATGATATCAAAAGGCAATTCAATCTGGAATATCAGGCGGCCAGGCGCGGGCACTTTGAATAGAATGTTACTGAATGCTGCACACATGGAAAGATACACTGCGTCTTTGTAGAGAGGCAAGTTGTTGGGTTACACTGGCTGCTTGCTGTCTATCAGCCCGGAGCTGGTCCATCCGGGCGGTGACTTTCTTTCTCCTCCCGCCTCCGCGAGTGGGGCAAGTTTCCTTTCTCCTTCCTCAGGAAGGGCAACTTTCCACCGATTGGGGGCTTCCCTTGGTAGGATAGTCCCACGGTGCAACTGCGGCGACCGGGGGCAGGCAGGATTGGAGTGGCTCCCTGAACAGGGTCGGCCTGGCAGGGCCCGTGCGGGGGAGTGGTCCTGCGTGGCAGGGCCGGGTCCTTTGGCGTAGGCCCTCGCGATTGAGGTGACAGTTCCTGGTGGGCGGGATCGGCCATCTCCGATCCCGGAGATGGGCTTCAGGGAAGGGGTACGGTGAAGCGGCGCTTCCCCTCAGCTTGAAGTGAGCTGACTATGCAGATCTCGGCAACTGCTTCCCATTAAGGTGACAATGCAGTCCTTGGCTTGATCTCAAAAGAGAGGATGTCTTTCTCTCTTTCTCTTGGGAAATCCCGGATTACATAACCCTGGCAGCACAGGGCTGTGGAGCGGCAAGAGTGGGCGGCTTCTCTTATCTCCTGCGAACAGCAGGGGTCATGCAAGGCGTGTTGCTGCTTGTCAGCTGCTTATGGCTTGTAGCAGATGTGCTGGACCACCAGGCTTGGGCTAGTCCCTCCCCTTCTGGGCTAAAGCTTACCCTTGGGACTTCCAGTCCTCTCAAAGATGCAATTGGGCTTACGACGCTGGTTTTCTGTAGCTTTCAGCGAAAGGATCTCCTTTGTGGGTTCCTCGAGCATCTCAGGAAGCTGGCTTCTTTCCATGTTGCAGAGGCCTCTAGTATGCATGCATGTGGGAGTGAGAAGACTTAGTGGTGCTGTGAGCTTATGTAGCTCAAGCAAAGCGAGGGAAAGCAAAAGGAGAAAGCAAGTTGGTAAATAAGTGGAGTAGTACTTATAGATTTCTCAAGGCTGGATCTGGCCAATGGGTACACTTGTCAACAACCAGCTTCAACCTATGAAAAGGATGAAGCTAGAATTATGCCCTTAGATGGAAAGAGCACAAGCATGCCATGTGATGGGTGCATGTAGTTGTTTACCCCTTAGGAGATAGGCTGGTGCCTGGGCCATTGTCCCCCTCTCCTGAAAGGAGGGTGGAAAGAGGGGACTTACCAAAACATGCTGGGACAAGTTTGCTGGTATCTGGGGGCATATTTCTGGGCATATGGTGCCTTTACCACACCCTGGAACCATTCAAAGCCAGGTCAGATGGAGTTTTTAGCAACCTAAGCTAGTGGAAGATGTCCCTACCCTAGATGAGCTTTAAGTTTCCTTCCAACCCAAATCATCCTATGATTCCTATGATGGCTAGATTATATTTTATTCTGAGCATATCAGCGAATAAACATTACCAAGAAACACAGCATAACTATTAACTGGATTTTTGAATCAACAGAGTTCATAATAGACCAACACAAAATAGAGTTAATACTGGATGAATGCAACAAAGCTAAGCACACTCTACATGCACAACAGGGTGAAGATTTTTTTAAAAGGATGTCCAAAATGATGACTCAGTTGTATGGCTTAGGAATACAGAAAATGACATCGTTTTCAAGACTGCTGACCAAGTACTTCCTAACACACACAAAATGAAAATCAAAATTTAAAACTACCATTATATTTTTTTTAAAATAGAGCGTAAGTTCTAGCAACTAAAGCTTCTTGGCAAAATTTGTTAATAATGCTTCCCTAAAATGCAGCACACACAAATAAAAGCTTTAACTATATATTTTTACTTTCCCTAACTGGAAAATTAAAGCAGCATAAAATATGTGCAAAGAAAATTGATCAATTTTTATTCCTTTACTCTCCCATAAAACTTATTTGAAATAACCATTTACAATAGATTTGAATGACTGAGTGAAATTCAAATGAATACACTAAGAAACCACATCTGGGGAGCAACTCAAAACAGTCTGTGACATGCTTCAGTGAAATTGATTTGCTTTACAGTGATTAATGTTATTTCACTGTAATAGGACAGTTAAGCCTTCAATCTACCTTTGCATACTCTGTTCAAAACACATAGCATGTAATAATTAAAAATCACTGTCAACAAAATACTACTCTTGCTTGAAAGTGATGGTTCCGTATAGAAGTCACAATTATTACCACCATTAACCCACAGATCAGGAGTCTTCTGACTTATATGCTCATATTTTCAAGACACAGAGATTTCCTTCAGCTGCTCTCATTATAGAGAATGCCTAATGCACATCTGCCACTTCCCACACTGAAATTTTAAAAGATTATGCATAAAATACCAACAGTGAGCTCTTACTCATTCCATGCAATCTGAAGAGAAACAAACACAAATAACACTGATAGAAACACCCAAAAGGTGGAGGAATTAAAGCTAGCACAATACATTCCCTTTCTCCTTTGAGGACTCTTCTAATGGTGGCAATTACAGGCTGCAGGGGCCCTTCCAGGAACATGTTTGTTGGGAGAGAAGCAAAAAGATGATATACTACTGTAGGCTTTGTTCCAAAACACATCTACAAAAACCTAGTATATCTCTTTGTAATATTTCATTGAAATGTAGATTTCCAGGGAGACTCTATGTAACAGGACGTCTTCTCCTTTGTTCAAGTACTGTTGTAGAAGTCCTACTCATGTTCTAGACATCAAGTAACTTCACATTTCTACTAAGAGAAAGTGAGTCACTGAAAGTCACAAGCCTGCGTATTTTCTATTCATACAGAATGCAGTTAATTTGTAGTGCTCAATTAATTTTACAATTAATAGTTGAAATATGGTTTTCAAAATTTCTTGTACAACTTGAAACAAAACACTGACAGCTTGATGCACTAAGTGCAACAGAAATAATAGAAGAAGAGAGTTAGAAGACAAGTGTGTTTGGATTCCAAAGAAAGTAAGCTCAATGCAATGACACTCCTATCCAAGCCACGAGACAAATAAGCCTGCAACAGGGCTCCCTGAAGAACACCTACAGTGCTTCAGGCATTCAGAATTAGACATCCTTTCTCCCATCATCAAAAATTGTAATTTCAATAAATCATTCAAGAATAATTTAAGAAAATCTTCTGCTGTGGAGCCCTTTACTCTCAGGTTTGGCACTACAAATAAGGAAAACAAACCCAAAAAAGGCTTCCACAGTCATGTACTTAGCCAGCCTTTGCCAGTTTAATTTTTAAGATGTCTTTACCAACAAACATGCTTTTAACCTCATGGTCAAAATGTCCAAAACTGTGTAAAAGATGCAGTTCAAAGCTCTGTAGAAAAACTACCTATAATGTATAAAATTATATTCTTTAACACCTTAGATCATGCAGAACTCTACAGATGGTAAAATAAAGTATTTCTTTCTAAATTTGACTTGAGTTTCCTCACGTCTTTTTTTCCAATAATCCTTGACAAAGCTGCGAATTTTTGTATAATTTTATTTCAATTTATTTAATTATTAACACTTTAGTCCTACAAGTTTAGGTACTCCAAGTGAGAGCATTAAAAATTAAGGCTGCTTCTTCTGAAATTCAAGGATTTAACATCTTTTTCAGTGATATGGATAGTGGAACTGAGTTTGTGGATGACACCAAGCTGTGTGGTACAGTTGACATGCTGGAGGGAAGGGGTGCCATCCAGAGGGGCCTGGACAGGCTTGAGAGGTGGGCTTAAAACAACCTCATGAAGTTCACTAAGGTGAAGTGCAAGGTCCTGCACCTGGGCTGGGCCAATTCCAAGCACAAATATTGGCTGGCCGAGTGGAAGGTGTCCCAGCCTATGGCAGGCAGGGTTGGAACTAGATGATCTTGAAGGTGCCTTCCAACCCAAACCCTTCTATGATTCTATGACAATTTATTTACTATTCCCAACAATGATCCAGATTTATGTACCCAAACTGCATCATCCTGTGTAAATTACATCGCTCTCTTCCTCAAACAGCTAACTGCATTACTTCAGCTACCCAAACATAAATTCTATACTACATCAAAAGAATATACAAAGCTAGAGTTAATTTTCTTGCTCCAAATTGTATTTGGTTTATATTGTTTATAGGGAACCACTATCAGTCTTGGCATCATCCCTGAGCATGTTGCATTTTAACCGAACTGGTGGCCACTCACCTTTGAACTTAGTGGTTTAGGAAATTGCCAGCTTTCTTGGCACCTTTGGATGTATCCTGTCTGCCCTATTGGACTTTCAGATGTCCAGTTTACTTAATCAGCCCTCTATATAGCTAGTACTAGCCATTCTCCCCCAAATCCTACCAATAGCCAAAGAGACCATGCCTCTAAAGTCTAAACAAAGCTACTGACTACCTCAGCCTTCATCCAGAATCACAGAACCATTCAGGCTGGAAAAAACTTGAGTGAGCAGTGAGAAATACACCATCAGACCATGTCCCTAAGCACCGTATCTATAGATCTAGAGGAAGAAAGACTTTCCCTTGGTTGAGGAGGATCAAGGTAGAGATCAGTCAAATAACCTGGATATCCACAAGTCCACGGGTTATGATGGGAGGAAGGAACTGTCAGAAGTGATTGATGGGCAGCTCTCCATCATCTTTGAAAGGTCCTGGAGAACAGGCGAGGTGCCTGAGGACTGAAGGAAAGCCAGTGTGACTCCAGTCTCCAAAAAGGGCAAGCAGTAAGACTCAGGAAAGTACAGGCCAGCCAGACTCACCTCCATCTCTGGAATGATGACAGAATAGCTCTTTCTGGGTGTCATCTCAAAGCACATGGAGCAAATTAGGGTTATCAGAAGTAGTCAACTTGGAACTGCCAAGGGAAAGTCATGTCTGACTAATGTGACAGTGTTCTGTGGTAGACATCCGTAACAAGTGGTGCTCACCACTGGTCAGCACTGGGTCCAGTCCTGTTCAATGTATTCAACAACCTGGATGGACAGAGTGTACCCTCAGCAACTTTGCTGATGATACAAAACTGGAAGGATTGTCTGATGCACCAGAGACTGTGCTGCTATCCAACGTGATCTGGACAGTGCTGGGCAGAGAGTAATCTTACGAAGTTCTACAAGGGCAACTGTAGAGTCCTGCACCTAGGGGGGAATAATCCCGTGTACCAGTCAGGTAAGTGCCTGACCTGCTGTAAAGCAGCTCCAAAGAGAAGGACCTTGGAGCACTTGGTGGACAAGTTCCCCACGAACCAGCAATGTGCCCTTGTGGCCAAGAAGGCCAAGGCATCCTAGGGTACACCAAAGAGTATAGTCAGCAGGCTGGGAGGTTCTCCTCCCCCCTCTACTCTGCCCCAGTGAGGCCTCATCTGGGTTACTGTCTCCAGCTCTAGGCTCCCTGGTTCAAGGACAGGGAATGCAGGGAACTGCTTGAGAAAGTACATCAAAGGACTATGAAGATGATGAGGAGACTAGAACATCTCTCTTATGACGAAAGACTGAGGGACTTGGGGCCTTTTAGCCTAGAGCATTGAGGGGGATCTTATCAATGTTTATAAACACTGAAAGGGTAGGTGTCAGGGAGATGGGACCAGTCTTTTTCAGCAGTGTTCAGTGGCACGACAAGAGGTAATGGGTGTAAACGTGAACATAGGCAGTTCCATCTAAACATGAGGAGGACCGTCTTTACTTTGAGAATGGTAGAGGACTGGAAAAGGCTGCCTAGATAGGTGGTGGAGTCTCCACCCACCTGGACGCTGTGCTGTGCAACTTGCTCTAGGTGAACCTGCTCTGGTGGCAGGGAGTTGGACTAGGTATCTCCAGACATGCCTTCTATCCCCTATCATTCTGTGATGTTTTGAATTACCTGCACAGGTGATGACTCAACAAGTTATTGCAGCCTGTCCCAATGCTTGACAACCTTTCAGTAAAGAAATCTGTGCTAATATCCAAACTAAACCTCCACTGGGTTTCCTCTTGTCTGTTCACTTTTAACTTGTGAAGAGGGACCAACACCGACCTCACTGCACCTTCTAGAGAGCAGCCAGGTCCCCCCTCAGACTCCTTTCCTCAAGGGTAAACAAACCCAGTTCCTTAGCTGCTCCTCTATATCCTTCACTGCCCTTCTTTGGACACACTCTGCCACCTCCATATTTTCTCCTAGTCAGAGGCCCAAAACTGAACACAGTATTTGAATCATGGCTTCACCAGTGCTGAGTAAAGGGCAAAACCACTTTCCTAGTCCTTCTGGTCATGACATTTCTGATACACCCAAGGCTGCTGTTGGTCTTGGAGCACACTGCTGGCTGATATTCAGCTGTCTGTCAAGCAACACCACCAGGTCCTTTTCCACGAGGCACTTTCCAGCCACTCTTCCACAAGTCTAGTGGAAGACTAGTGCCGCAGGGATACATTTCAGAAGTTCTCATGTTTTGTTTTGACCTATGCCCAGCCTTTCATACATGTGACAAAAGCAACTGTAGTCATGTACCTCTCATTAGGAAGGCTGCAGAAAACAAAGCAGGGTACTTCATAGTAAGGTATAGGTTTCATAAAATGCTTCTGTTCTGAGGGTCTCAAAAAGTCATCATTAAAAAGGAGCTACAAACAAAGCAAATACAAGCAGTAAGATGTGCAGTCAATCTCTCAACTTTTAAAATCCTAAGTACAATGATTTAAACTGCCACAGAAGCCAGGACAGGTGTGACAGCATGTTCATGCTGCTGTTCTGGAAACGCAGGAATTTTTGATTGTAGCTTGAGACACACATAGGTTAGGATACTGCGTCCTTCACTCATGAAGTGAAATGTGGCTCCCTCCAATAGCTCCCAGCAGCCATGGGATTGGATACTGCTCTGCCTGTCTGCCCTCCTCCACAGCCATGTCCTTAGTGTTTCTCTTCTAGCTCTCGTGGCCACCTTCTCTCATCTGCACTCTGTCTCCAGGGCCTACTCAGAAATTTGCCATCTCCTTGTCCTTTCCCTCCTCAGAAACCCTCTTGTTAGTCGAGGAAATAACAAAGGGAGAAAGACTAAAAGCCATTAAATAGTAGTGCTTAATGGAATAAAACTACCAATAAATGCCAGTGTTTAGGAAGTAACTTCTGCCTAAGCAAACAGCATTCTTTAGTGCATGTAGTTAAAATATTTTCCCTTTCCTCTTCCTTTACTCATGGGATTTTCCTCTCCATTAGAAATTAGCAGATAAGAGCAAAGAAAGGGACGTGATTATTGCAATGAGCCTTCCTCAGCTCAGTTCCTAACAGTAAGTGCAAGTAAATAAACATGGACACACTAGCACTACAGTGTTATCAAGCTCTTATGGGACAGAAAGGATAGCTTCATGATGGTACTTATTCAAATCACAAAATTCAGCGTTATCACTTGCCCCTGAAATGGCAAACACCATCAATCCATGAACCCAAGCGCTACAGTATGCAAGAAATTCTTAAACCAAACTTAAACACAAAGTTAAGTGAAAATCATATACAGCAAATACAGCTTGAAGTTTCCTTACACTATGAGCTTTTGGCAAAGTTGATCTTTGTATCACCCCATCCAAATCATGTAACTAAGAAAAGATGCACCTTGCTCATAATTCAACTTAACTGACAATAACATACCATGTTATTTACAGGAAAAGCAGAAAGATCTGAAAGACTAAGTGCTGGTTAGTCCCATTTAAAAAATCTATTCTGTAGAACAGTAACAACACATAAGTAAAGCAGATTAAGGATCATCAGGACCAACAGGTATCAAAACAAAGTAACGGAAGAAAAATAATTGCTGATTGGAAAGGCTCCTGACTTGCTTTATGGGGGCTCTTCAGGCATATTTACTCACAGTCAAGACTAATCACTGCAAAACATATTTGCAGGCAAAGGTTACTAAGAGCATCAATCAAGGATAGCAAACAGTCATGGGGAACTATGTGGTATATGCTAGTAAAAAGATATATCTCAGAGATAAGAAAAAGACAAATAAAAGCTATCCAAAGTCCTATTTTACAGCTTCATGTTTTGAAAACATACTTGTTACTCATAAATTTGGGGCTGAACATAAAGAAAAGGCATCTTTATAATCAAAATAAGCAACTCCAGATACGGCAAATAACATCCTAGACATGGATGCAAAAGTAAAATCAGCATCTAGCAGAGAACATAAAGGACTGAAGTGAGGAATATGCATGTCTACGCGGTTCTGAGAAAAACTTAAAATACAATCTCAGAAGGCAAAGTGCTGGTTTCCTATTTTGATAGTTCAGATCTTGAAAGACAAGTCACAAAAATTGTCCGTGAAAGAATTAGGTTAAATGTCTGTAAGGTGAAAAGTATTCTGAAGTAAAAGTGCACAAAGCTACTGGAAAAGTGAGCATTACTCAGCCCCTGAAAGCATTGCATGGTATTGTAGGTGTTCTTTGTGCCTGAAGTCTCTGTGAGTACTGTTCAATTTAGGACAAAGCCAAAGCTGAGTTTTTAGAAGCAGCTTAGAAAAATGTTTTCTTCAACACAGATGTTACTAGCAAGTTGAAAATAACACAAAAATAATTCTGTTATTTTCTAATTGTGGTAAAACTTTGGAAACTGATGCTAAAGGAATCAAAAAAGCTCTGGATAGTCAAGTAGCCAGATTACAAAAATACTCTTAAGTTTATATAAATACAGGAAAATTTGAATTTTCACGTTTCTCTGAAGATAAATGTACACATACCCTGAACAAAAATTTTATTTTTGTTCAATACTTAAACAGCATTGAAACATACTTTGTTGTATGAAATATAAATACATGTTTATCAAGTTTAGAAAAGTTGGGAAGCATGACTAAATTTGTCAAGCATAGAAAAGATAGTCACAAAAATAAACAAAAGCTGGCATGAGAAAATGGCAATACATGTTGATTATAACTGCAAATTGCACTTGTTTTTTTTTCTTTAAAGGCCCGCAACTCTATTTACAAATATTATAATGAAGAGCAACTGCAAACACTGCTAAAAATCTTTGAAACATAGCAGGAAAATCCCAAGACAATGAGAGTGGAGGTCAAAACAAAAAAAAAACTGTAAAAACAGCACAACGGTCTTTAAAAATTAAAAAAAAAAAAAAACCAACAAATTACAACACCACCAAACAAAAAACCCAAACCAAACTAAAAACCCACACACCAAAAAAAACCCCCCAACAAACCAAAAGCAAACAAAAAACCCCCAAAAGCCACCAGCCCATCTCAAGGAAAATGAAACCAAGCAAGAAAACAAGTAGCAACTTCTCTGGCTCATGACACTGGCTATCAAGAATGATCATGCTAGTCAATAGGTTTTATATTCAGCACATATGTAGCTGCATGAAATTCTATGTCCTGAGATATCAATATGGTCAGTGGAAATTACTAAGATTAAAATCTATCCATTGATATTTCAGGAGTGCTTTTCTTCCAAAAATTTCAGCTTTGTGATCTATCACTGGAGGTGCACTTTTGTGGTTTACTTGGAATCCTTTAGAGCAGGAATCCATTTTTAGTACTTGTTCACTTGGATATTTTGAAGAATACTTGTCTCATCACTTCAATTTACAAAAGTAACAGAAAAAGCAAACAGCAATTCTTCCTACCTAAGATTCAACCATCCTTCTGATTTCTAATAGGCCTTTCAGAAAAATCTTGAGTAAACAGAAGACTTTACCAGGTACAGAAGCATTTCACTGATTTTGTAAGATCAAAGGACTGTCAAAGAAGAAAATCTCAGGAGTTAAGCAATCTGGAATATAAAAGATTGTCTAGGCACATAATAACTTCCGTTTTGAACAAGTATAAAAAGAATGTCAGTCCAAGGCAACTGAGCTAAATAAAACCTAGAATTTATCTGACAATTGAAATAAAAGAATTATTAGATTAAAATATACTTGAACTGTGCCTGTAAGAAAATCTCTAAAGAGTTCATCAAAAAATATTCAGTTTACGCTCTACAGTTTACCTTTAAGTATTTTTTCTGGTCTATCTTCAAAGTTTTGACAGAGAATGTAATAACTCAGAATAATTTTTAAAAGCCACTACGTATACAAGTAATTTCTACTTTTGTGTCACAGCCACCACAAGTTCATGTGAAGGAAGTGCTTTCACAGAAGCAGAGCTACTTTGTTCAGTGAAAGAGAAGTTCTTAGACTGACATGAATGAAAAAAATTCCCACTCAGCTTGTCAGAGACAGATCCTTGCACTACTGGACTGGCAGTGTATACTACTTAAATTTAGTTATGTCAGTCACCTGTAAAAAAAACATAGTTTAGTAAATGTAAGAGATTTTTAAAATTTAAAATATATCATTAGAGTTTGGGTGACGTTTTGTACATTTGAGATACAAGTGAAGTTCTATTTCAGTTACCCAAGGTTTCAGCTCCTTTGAAACTTACACTACCATACTTTTGTCTCGGCTTAAACAGCAAGTTTAAGGTTTAAAATGTAATTTGATTTATCCTTTATATTTCAAAGTGTGCATGGGTTTCTCGATACAGGTTGGTTTCATTATTTTGGATCCTAGTAAGAAGTTCCTGTAACTCAAGACCAAAAAAAAGAAATTGGAATTGGGCAATACAATACTAACTAGTACTACCTTAATGCACATCATACTTGGATTCCTACAGTATAACTGACCATCAGATTATGTTTAAAAGACAGAGTTCTATAGAAAGACATAAAACAGCAATAGAAGATCAAACACAGGATTCCAGAGCGGTGTACTAATAGGAGCATTAATTTTCAGACCTTATTCTACACAATATTAACTGGATGACACTGCAATTAGAAAAGTCTTGAAAAATCTAGCATTTGTATTAGTGGTGTCTGAAATGATATAGCCAGCACTAGTTCACCTGTTCTCAGCTGTGCAGCCATAAAACCAGGTTGTGCTGTGAGAAGATCTAAGCAACACCGGCTTTTTATGGATTTATCTCCTATGTGCCATATTCCAACCCAGCCATAACCTTTCACATCCATCCCTACAATTTGTCACGCCAACACCAGGAATGACACTTCAGATAATCCTTTCTCCCACATCTGCCTGTACAGATGCTGTCTTTGCCCCCTCTTACTAAAAGCAGCACACACTTCAGACACTGCACCAAGACTTGTGCTCTCACAGGCCTTCAAGATAATTCACACAAATTCCTGGGATGAGCTAATACTTCTGCAACAGACAGAGTATGAATTTGGGGCTTTTTCTCCTATAGCCAGCTTTCGAATTTCAAAGACTTTCCTGAGACCTTTAGCACTGCTCATACACATAGAAATATGCCCCATTAGCTTAAGTATGGCTAAAAAGAAACTTTGTTTCTAGATATCACCAAATTGAAAGCCATTGAAAACATCAAACTTGCAAGCCATGTGAAAGATATATATTTAATGTTGAAACATAAAACATATTCTTTGTATTCAAGTAATGTCTTAATGTCTTCAGCTGCTTAATAACACTGGGATTATTTTATATGTTTGCAATATATAGGACTATTTGGGTAAACACAATAGTATTGCCTCCTTCTAGATGTATTCCAAATGGAATGTTGCAATCATTTGACAGGAACACTGTGAAAAATAATTTTAAAAACAATTTTATGATGAGCTACTCTTTGCACCTACATGAAAGGAGATCGTAGAGAGGTGGAGGCTGGTCTCTTCTCCCAGGTGACAAGTGATAAGAGAAGAAGAAATGGCCTCAAGTTGCACCAAGGGAGATTTACATTAGATAGTAGGAAAAATTTCTTCAGTGAAAGGGTCGTTGGGCACTACAACACTGGGCCGCCCAAGGAAGTAGTGGAGTCACCATCCTTGGAGATGTTTAAAAGATGTTTGGATGAGGAGCTTAGGGACAGGGTCTAGAAGTTGTGTACAGGAAGATGTTATGACTGGACTCTTAAGGTCTTTTTCAACCAGGCGATTCTGTGATTTTATGATGATATTTTACATCTTCCTCCAAGTTCTTGCTCTACGTCCAACTACATAGGTGTTGTCACTCGTAAGAAAAAGCATTAGTCTTGAGCAAAAACAGATGACATTTGAAAGGCACAGACCCAACAGGAAGGAAAAAGGCTTCCATACATCATGTCTAGCTTTTTACGATGCTTAGGAAAAGCATCATCGTAAAGGGTCAACTCCAGATAAACAATTGCTTACCACCAGCAGTATGCAAGAAAACCTGCTGACCTTAAAGCTGCACATACCCTTAATTTCAACGCTTCGAGCTTCATAATCTCCATTCTGCTTCAGCACTTTTCTCCTTTGTCTGACCCTCAGTTACATTTTTATTACCCTAAGTACAGTGTACTGACAGTAGTACAAACACATACTTACAGGAATCATCCAGTTGGCCAGGTCACCATACTTAGACACTTGCATGGCTCCAAGCATTGTCAAATCAACATGGCCTCTGGCAACAGAAAGTGTGTGATCAGCGTATCATGTTCAACAAATCTTAAGAAGCTTTTGTTCACATTCTCATTACATCAGTATAAGAACAGTGACACACCACTGACATAGCAACTATTTTGTCACACACAAGTTAGTGGTTTTCCCTTCCCAGATGTATCACTGATGCAAAATTTTCTGTCTGCCTACTAAGCCTCAAAAATGTCATCACTTTTGTCTTCTTTGGGTTTTGGTTAACTGCATGCGCAGTCAGTCAGCTCTGAATTCATACTTTTAAGTGCACTCCTTCACATATTTACATGCACTCATTATCTTTTAAGAGCCATTAGGATTTAGTGCTTGTTTGCATCCAACCTCCTTCCTGAAAAACAAACTAAAAACAGGTGCAGACAGTGAATTTCCATTAGGGAGGTGGAACAAGGATCACAGTCGCAAGCTGAGCAAAAACAATACACAGAGTGCAAGTACAGATTAGATACTTGGAAATGACCAAAAAGAAGTCGTTAAAATAGAGTTACGGATATATTTATATATGACCAGGTGGCAGTAGACACAAACATCACTATGGTATCTGCTAGTTGCAGTGGTTTTCTATTTCCAATAGCTAGACTTAATCTTCTGTAAACCAACACTGATTAAGTCCATGATAGTTTTACAGGTTGTTAAATACTAACCACATTCAAAGAATTGCTAATGAGCTCAGTCACTGACTCGGTTTATTCTTTCCATGTTTCAAAAGATCAGTTTGTGTTGTTACATACCCTCTTATCATTGCAAATGATTCATCACTAGAGAAATAGGAAGAACCTGGAAGAACAGTGACTGTCTCCTTACCTGTAAAAGAAATAAGCTATAGTATGTATTTTATCTCTTTGACAAACAAAGTCACAGCCATTGACCAAGAAATAATGGGGTTCTATCAAATTCCTTTGGATTCTGTAAAACTATGGACCTGATCACACTTACTATGTCACATATAAACCTAATCAATCATAATGAATCGTGAAGCAGTTTTCAACAAAAGGATTGCCCACTCTTTGACCACAGGCAGATCCAGGCAAGACACTGACATCAGAAACTAAGAAGTCTCTGTCAACTTCAGTTTTTTGCTCTATCCACAGGAAAAGTGAGAGGAAGAGCATCTTCAGGAGACAGGGAGGTTACAAGGGAGAGAGAACAGACAAGATTAAACAGTCTAGAGTGACAATAATGTAGAATACATTAAAAAATGACAGATTATTCTACTCTTGCTTTGTTGAAGTGCACAAGAAAATGTTCTTGTGTACAGCACTGTTCACTGCGAAGTGCTTGGGTCAAGCAACAGAGCATACATGCAAATGTCTTATTTTGCCTCTGTCCAGAGCCATCTCTTCCCTCAACTGCCAGAACTTTTAATCAGTTTTAGCAACAACTGTGCACATGGAGGGCCTCTGGAAAGACATAAGAAACACAGTTGAAGGTGAAGTTATGCCTGGGAAATTTGAGAGAAAAAAACCAAAACACCAAACACAAAAAACCTGGGCAGTAGACAACATTGTGAAGAAAAAGTTAGTGTAACAACAAAAGGGAAGAGGGATGAGACATCATTAAGTAGTTTCCAGAAAACAAGGAAAAGAGACAAAGATTAATTAAGAAGATGAGAAATGGGGAGGAAGCACTGTACCAAAACTAGAGACCTGATTTAATTTACCAAGTTCACTTGACGTATCTCATATGACAAGGCGTATGGAAATTAAATGTTGACATACAAAAATAGTATAGAATTAAGGCCATACAAACAGTCTTGGAAGTCAGATCACAGTCAGAAATTCACCATGCAAACATTCAGATCAGGTGTGAGAATGCGTGAATTGCTTTTCCCAAGGCAGTGAAAAAGACAACACAACCTATGAACAGCAACACTGAATGAGAGCCCTGGGATATTGTGACAAGTTAAGGCATTCCTGAGAAAAGAGAGATGCAGGCTAAGATCACAGACGAATGTAACAAGAACACCACATTACCCACTATTTGAAAATGCCGTGCAGAAACACCCAAATCACAGAGCAGTAAGGGTATTCACTCGTGTGGAAGCCTGTGCTGGTATCTGGAGTTGTGATTGGCTGGGTTTTTTGTGCCCCGTACATATTGGCACTGGACACACCATCTAGGGAAATCTTAAAAAGAGTGACCAGAAAGAGGTCTGGGATTCGTTTTGGGACTAGTTTTGGACTTGTTTTTGGATTCATAGAATCATAGAATTGTTAGGGTTGGAAGGGACCTCAAGGATCATCTAGTTCCACCCCCCTGCAATGGACAGGGACACCTCACACCAGACGAGGTTGCTCAGAGCCACATCCAGCCTGGCCTTAAAAACCTCCAGGGATGAGGCTTCTACTACCTCCCTGTGCAACCTGTTCCAGTGTCTCATCACCCTCATGGTGAAGAACTTCTTCCTAACATCCAATCTGAATCTACCCACTTCTAGTTTTGCTCCATTCCCCCTAGTCCTATCAGTACCTGACATCCTAAAAAGTCCCTCCCCAGCTTTCTTGTAGGCCCCTTTCAGATACTGGAAGGCCACAATAAGGTCTCCTCGGAGCCTTCTTTTCTCCAGACTGAACAGCCCCAACTCTTTCAGCCTCTCCTCACAGGAGAGGTGCTCCAGCCCTCTGATCATCCTCGTGGCCCTTCTCTGGACACACTCCAGCAAATTCAGATCCTTCTTGTAATAGGGGCTCCAGAACCAGATGCAGTATTGCTGGTGGGGTCTCACCAGAGCGGAGTAGAGGGGGAGAATCACCTCCCCCTAGATTTGCAGCAAAATTGGAGAGATTAGCCTGCAGCACCCGGACCTGGCTTCTCCCCAGACCTGCGTCCCCTGGGTTCCTGCTTCCTACCTCCTGCTGGAGCGATCCTGCCTGCCATAAACTGTGGCTGTTCACTGGAAACGTGCCAGCAGTAGGCTTCTCTTGCACTGCTAAGGCAGTGCTGCTCCATGAGATTTGCCTCGTGGGAGCTGTGTCTAAAGACACTTTAACTTTGGCGGTTCCCTTTTCCTTCAGATTTGTGCCATGTGATCTACAAATTGGATTATAAAGCTTGCAGTTCTGGAGTCTGCTGTGCGAGGAGAGATCCAGGGGCCATCTCCAAATTCCTACTCCACCCTCATGAGCAAAACTTGGCACTCTCGTCTTTCCCTAGGGTTGCCTCTGATTTTATAAGTGTGGTAAAGCTATTTTCTCTAAATTGAACTAATGTTTCCCATAAGCATCCTTGTGGAATTCCCAAACAAATAGAACCTGCAAATAAAATCTAACTAGTTTGTACATAATTTTGGGGTGAGTTTTTTGGGAAAATAAAGATAACTATATTTTTATAATTCCCACTCGTTAATTTATTCCCAATCAAAACAAGCCCAAACAGGGAATATAATTAGAAAATGTGGACTTGGGAGAATATGCTGGACTGTTCCAGTCAATGAACGTGAATTCCTATTTCTTTGTCATTTAGCTTCTGTTTTATTCACACGGTTTTATAAATTGCAGACATCAGTAGGATTTTGCAGTTTCTGGCTGTTTTGGCAATGATAACAATAATGACTTTGGTGGTATAGCTGAGGTTCACCTATCCTGGGTACTACCTACTGCAGCTTCAAAGGAAGATGTGAAGGTACTAAGCAATTAATTACCAATACTAGAATGATGATTTCCAACCTCTTATGTTAGCTTCATCCCAGCAAAATTATCTCTTAAAAAATATTTATCAAGCATAAGTAACAATTCAAAATCATCCTGACATCCATGTAAAAGCACAATGATTTTTCAGAGTATTTATCAAGTTCTTATTTTCTTCATTGTCACTCTCTTAACGCATTTGTCTCTAGTGCACCCATATTAACATCTATGTTATAATGTGCATTCACATAATTTCACCTTCTATAGTAAACAGTTCTTATTCTAAATATTTTTTCCCTCCAGTAACACCTTTAATAATTTTTACTACTTTCTCATAAAAAATACCACCTCAATTTAAGTTGAAAGCGTTAATATAATACTCATATGTCTTTGACATTTTCGTTCATACTATGTATCACAAACAGTTACCTAGCTACTACTGGTGGAATGCTGGACTCGATTTCTTAATAATTTCTTATCTCAAATCAGAAGATGACCTTAAGTAACTTATTTAAAACATAGTACTGAAATGGGGGCAGTAACATAGCAGTATGAAAATGGTATCAATTAGTTAAGGCAGGCAGCAAATATCTGAAGTCAGTGAACACTTGCTGGATTGCACCCTTGTATTACATTAAAAGCTTGTTTGATGTCAGTGTTTTATCTCCTTTGAATTTTCAGAGTTTAATTGTACTTGCTAACAGCACTTGGGAAAGGTAATGTCTTTATAAAAACACACATACACACCCACACATATGGGTGTACCCTTGGCAGTGTCAGGTTAACTGCTGGACTTTGTGGTCTTTTCCAAACTAATTGAATCTGTGATTCCATGTATGTGTAGATAGCTGTGACTGTAACCATAAATAAAAAAATGGGCAGATGTCAGCTATGGGTCTGTAACCTATACCATTAATATCAATGAGAATTTATAAGGTGCTGAAGACTACTTCTTTTGTCACAATGCAAAATGTAAGTGTAATTTTACATGAAAACAGAGAATGGACACAGACAGAACCTTTCATGAAGAAAACAGATATCAGCCAGATGCACTAAACCGTAAAAAGATCAAGTTTTTACATTGTATGGCTGCTTTGGAGGTAAAATGCCTCAAAGCATCTGGGCAAAAACTCTATGTGAGTACTGGCACTCCCCTCCTGAAGTGGCAAAGGCAGAAACTTGCAGTAGAGCCCACCAGTGTGTCAGGTCCCACTTTGGAAACTCTTTCCCCTTGTCCTGGCTACTGTTCCCTCTTCAAATGAATCTGCTGCATTCCTGGCAACTCAATAGCCAGAAACAAACCAGGCCATTATACACAGGGTATTTTAAAAGATATCTCAGACATAAAACATTGAATATTGCTTTCTAGAAGACACAAGGTTAAAAGTAGCTGCATATAGACCTCACAAAACAATCTCATTTCAGGAAAGAAATATTTGACCATTTACTGCCTGGCCTGGAAGAGAGTTTTCTTCAGTAACTACAAAAATGCATCAAAGCATGAGCTCTCTAACTAGAATATTAAATACCTCCTGATCAAAACCAAGCTTCATATAAAAAGAATACAAATACATTAATATTTGTAAGTAAACAAAACAGGTGTCTGGGTTCAAATACTGTATGAAAATAAAATTTTCAGAATAACAATGCATAACCATTTCCCATAAATTAAGATTATGTAAAAGATTTTACCTGCATTAATCAGGTCTGGATCTACTTCACTTTCAAGTGGATAAGGACCCTGACAATAACACAGACATATGTTAGCTTTGTATTAAAATATCTTTCAGATACAATTCATAACTGTTTTATTATTTCAAAATGTTCATTACTTATAGCAAACCATCACAGCCATGTGTTTTTTGTCAGAACACCTCTGATAATACAAGCTACAATTTACATCAACTAATGTATCAGGAGTGATGGAAACACTATTAGAAATTTTAAATAATCATGAAGTGGCAGATTGGTTTGGATTTTGGGTGGGGTTTTTTTCTTGTTTTTAAGTAGAGTGAGATGTTTTTCAAAACAGGTATGTAGGTGCAACTTCATAAAGCCATATGACAGTGAAAATAATATTAATTTTAAGCTTACAAGGCTTGGTCATGTGAACTACTAAAGGTTCTGACCTCTTACAGAAAAATACATACTTAAGAAATATACTTAGCAAAGTAGTGCTAATACCTGAAATGTGTGTTTTCTTAAAATCTTCCCTGCACTACAGAGAGGAATTTATGATCATGCAATGTGGTGTATATTTGAGCATGATTTTCAGTAAAATTATAATTAAGTTAGGGCTGGCCATGGAATAAAGCACAGCCACTACAACGTAAGCAGACTGCAACAATGATGAAGACACACTCTTACCAAACCCAGGACTCCATTTTCACTCTGTAAGTGAACAGTTATGTCTGGACTGATGAAGTTGCTAGCCAACAGTGGGATTCCAATACCTAGATTAGCTGAAGAGAATTGGTTAAGGCACAAATAGGAACATATGTAGTGCAAATTAGTATACAAAAAAAAAAAAAAAATCAAAAATCATTGTATTATGATTAGAACTGTTTTCTTCATAAATACTTTCATTTTCAGTTATATGCCTCATATTTGTGATGAATTATTTCATCACTTGGGCTGTCTAACTGCGTTCTGTCAAATGCTTTACACAATAAAAACTTCACAGTGCAAGTAAGCTTCATTTCCAACGTACATAACTTCTCCAAGAAATTCTTGCAAAACATTTAACTGCTAACAAAATCTCCAGATATACCAGAATAAAAACTGCAGGTACCCTACGTCTTATCACAACACCTACTTCAATAGAGCATTAATAAAAAGAGGAAATCTAAGGCTCTGGGAAAGACAAGGTGCACAGTGAGTAACCTGTTCTAAATGGAACAGCTGGGGTTGTTATTCTAGTGAGTCATCACTTTAACCTGCATGTAGCACAGCTAAAGGATACCATACATGCCATCCTCAAACTCTAAAGCAGCCCGTCTGATGATCCTTTCCCTCAGATTGTCTCCTTGTTTTTGTTTGGCTTTTGAATCTTCAGGCTTTCGGATTGATAAGCGCTGCAAAAGAATTAATCATAAGTAAAGATGAGATTCCAGATTCTTGCTTCTCAAGACACAAGAGCCTGATTTGTGATTGCACTGACATACTCAGTATAAGAATACTGCTATTTCTACAAAAAAACAGCCTTTTATTCTATCTGTCGATGCTTATTTAAGCAAATGGAGTCATCCAATATCCCCAATGATAGCCTTAGAGCAAAATGTTATTTATTTGTATGTTTTGCCAAGGCTGAAATATAATACATGATAAACAGATAACTGGCTAAGAAGGAACAAAGAATTACTGCAAATACTAAAAACTCTTGAGATTTACTACCCAGAGATACCTGAATATATTTGTAAAATGCCAACCCAAAACAAAAATGCTGCTGTCCTTCTGCATTCATCCAATTAAGTGGCAGCATTCTAGATTTATATGCTGGAGACAGACAAACGCCAGTCATCTAAAGTTACTGGGAGATGAGCAACTAATTTTTAATATGTAGATCTGTATAAAATTGCATAAATCTGCCTGAAGTTGTTTCCTGAGACTTCCTAGCCTTAAGCTGATGCTTTTTAAATCACATCTAGGTGAAAATGCCATGACATTCAAGAAATTTGTAAGACTGTTTTTATAAATTATTGTTCACATAGATTATGTTCTTTATGCATCTCTCCCATGCATATAAAACTGCTTTGGGCAACATGATGTCTTCACATCCTTTCCTACTTCAGGCCATAATGAACACAACATGCAAAATTCTCCTCCTTTCCCTTTCATCACCATATAAGAATTTTTGCAGTCTTCTTTACTGATGTTGGGAGTCACTTTCCTCTTAGGCAGCCAGAAATAGTCACTATCAGCCTTCTTGGATTTCCCAGTTACCTTCCTTTTACACGGTGACTCTCTTCCCTAGAACTGCTTCACTTACAATTTATAGAAAGAGTAAGAACAATTGCAGAGGGTTTCTCTGCAGCAAAGAGAAGGTTGGATAGAAAGTATGACTTGAACTACAGGAATCTCATCTTAGCTACATTAGGCAAGAACTGCTACTCAAACCCAGTAAGAATTATGACAGACTGGCTTCTCTATATTCTCTTTATTTCTTATCTCTCCTCTGTCATCTTCAATGCATTCACATGTATGGCCACCTCCACCACGTATAATTTTTATAGAAGAGTCAACAAAACTGACATTTCCTTCCTATACCTCTATTAATGAGAGATGCCATTGCAATTTTGAGTTACAAAATTACACAAAATTAATCTCTGCTACATCTTTGATGTGCAGTTTATAGCAGCGTAGATTTTTTCCTCCTCTTCCAATTCCTTTTTTTCTTAAGTATATTGGGAAGGGGGCAGCTGACTAGGTAGTTGTATCCACTTATGCAGCCAAGCCAAGGAAAACCAGGTGTTTGCCTTCTCTGGACAGTCACTTTATCATCCACTGCTAAACTGCAACAGGAACAGCAGTTTAATAAATGCAAAATGTATTTCTCTAATTAAAGGTAAAAGCCTTTTTGTGAGATATTGTATGCATTCAGAAGAAAGAAACAGGCCATTAGTTGCAGTCTAATACAGCTTGCCCAAAGGAAAGGAAAAAAACCAAAAAAGTTTGACACATCTGTTTCCAGTCCAATTCTCAATATGCAATATGCTTTTGCAGGACAAAAAGACGGCAAAAAAATATCCCACTTGTTATTCTTAACATCCATAAAAGAGTTTACTTGGAGAAGAGGCCTTGTATGGCTTTCTAGGACTCAGAGACTTGATTTTAATAGTAAAAGTTTAATTATTAAATTTCCTTTCTTGCACTTTTTTTAAAGATGTTTTCCTCCTTGTGTCACATATCTCCCCCTCCAGCAGATCTTCTGATGACATTTTGAGTTAATTCCCACCTCCAGAGTATGGAGACACAGCAAAAATACAGAATTTTCAACTGCACTTTAAGAGCATTGTAATATCACCGATATGAATATAGAGATACAGCTTCTGGGAGGAAAAGATACAGAAACACAGTTATGATTTTCTTGGATGTTTAAGTGATGGAATATTATTTTAGAGATGGAATAGCTATCAATATCTTCTGTTTGGACCAGAAATGCCACCAGCTAAAAAAGCTCCTAATGAAAGAAAGGAAAAGTTCCAAGACCTTTGCAGTGCAATGTAATTCAATACATGGCACAAAAGGAGCTGAGACTGGCCCTACATGCCCACTACTAACAGTTTCCAGTACCCACCTAAGCTCCACCACTTAGCCAAACTTTACAGGTCTTTGTCATGCTATTTTCTCAGCACTAAGACTTGGTGGATAAAGTAAAAAACCTGTAAATTCTAAAATACTCCCCAAGATGAAATATGTTGTGACCAAGAAGCTGAGGTACTTACTTCAATTCTCTTCTCAAACTTCTCTCCTTTTATCAGGCGATCAACATAGATTTTGGGAACATGAATGTCTTCTGGGGCAAATGCTCCTATATCAACAATTTCTTCTACCTACATAGAAAACAGGAAAGTATTCAGAAAAAAAAAATTCAATAAGAGATTTTATTGGCAATGAAGTTTCAAATATTAAATACACAGTGAATCAATATAACAAAGGAATAGGACAAAATAGACAAACACTTTAAAATAGGCTGGTTTGGGTGCTTATCTTTCCTTTTCTTTCAAAGGAAATTTCTACATGTAAATTTAAAATAGTTTATGTTTTTGCAGCCCAATTTATACAACTACCTTGAAGAAACACACAGCTACACTAGAACTATGAACAACTGAAATCCAAACAGAAGGAAACAATATGCTAGTTACAGAATGTTAGATAACAAAGCAGAAGTATTAATTTTAAGAATACGAAAACAGAAGCTGAATTGTCCTCTGTAATGTATTTAAAAATAAAACTGAAAACATTTCAACTGTTTCAGCACAAAATGGCACTGATCCACACATAGTAGAAATGCTGTTTATCTGGAACATCACAGACAACAGGGTTTTCCTTCCTTCTCTGTTCAAGTTCAGGATAGTCTTGCTGGAGACCCTGCTATATCCAACATGCCTGCAACACAGACATTCAGCCATGCCTTGAGTTTACCCTGACAAGTTTCAGGTACAGAGCACACACATCTCTCTGACACAAAACACTACTGTTAGGGCTGTGCCTGCATCCAACCACAGAGAAAATGTACAATTGTAAAGCAATAGAGTTGAAGATAACAATCTGAAATAATCTATTAAAAAAGAAATTAATTGTTTCCAAACTGCTTTATCACCAGGACCTAATTAAACTTTCAGGAAATGTCTAAAGTCTAAGAACTCCAAAACAAGACCCAAGGTATGACCTAAGCAGGGGTACATCACTCAGCAGTCATCACTAGTGAAGCAACATTAAAGAGCTTAAAATTCAATTTGGCATCCTACTGTTATTGCACAATGTGATCAATAGTAAAATCTATCGTACATCTCATAGACAATTATCTTCCTACTGTGCCTTTAAGTGTGACAATAAACAAACAAGCAAATTTATCCTAAAGCAGCAGAGGGAGAGGAAAAATTAACAAACTAATGACCACAGGATCAGTTTCAGATGATGTCTTAAAAAAAAAGCCCTGGGGTAAAGAATCAGGATGAAGCAAGTTCTGACCTCTATAAAGCAAAGGTGGTAAGGAAGAGACAACAGTGACAGTGATACCAACCTCAGTCTTCGTGGAGAGCAGAATTACACATCCATAAGTTAAGGACAGACAATCAAATCAGTGTTTTAAAAATCCATACTATATTCAAGAAAAAATGGTGCAAGTGCATCCATGCCCTATGTCACTTAAGTTTATTATTTTATACATGAATTCCAAAATTAATACAGAGGTCAAGTCAAACACAACGTAAAATGAAATATCCTGAAGCGCAAAACTGAAGCACATTGCACTCTGTCAGAACCTGCTCAAAAGGAGAAGCAGCAGGAGAGAAGACTTTTCAAGGAAGATTTTTTTTTCAACGCAAGCATATCATCCGTGATCATCAGAAATTCCCAAATTCACCTTTTCTAATTAAATTGATCTTCACTTATCAGGTGGAAAATTAGGCTTGGGGAACAGCAGTTACTACTGATTTGAACTTTCTCATAGAAGAATGTAATTTGCTGCAGTAGCAGACCTTATAAAACCAAAATATTTGCTGGCACAATTCAACCAACTCCAAAGAAATTTAACACACACTCTCTCTCCCCCACTCAGAATACATAGAATAAATAATTTATCCAAAAATACATTATTGGATTTTGTTATCAGTCACCCCATTCCCTTAATTAGTTAGTATTTAGTCTCTGTAGAAACAGCAGTTGGCGTGATAGCTTTTCCTCACAAGAACCATCAACACTATTATTTATTGTATTAAATGAACATAAAACAAACTTTATTTTGCCCTAGGGATTTCAAATAAGCCTAAATATCTCCGTAGTCTGGAATACTTTTGTGTCCACAGACAGCCCCCCACTATTCTCACTAGCATTTTGTAATTTACATATCCTACCATTCTGTGAAACAAGCATGAAGTGCAATTAAGTATGCTACAACATCCATGTAGCGGTAAGACGGAATTTTGAAAAGAGATTAAAAATTTGCATGTCGTGCCTGCAAGAGTACATACCATTCAGTTCTGCAAATGAAATTAATCAGCATGTTTTTATGGAAAAAGAAAGAATTCACACCAGGGAAGTACAAATGTCACCTGATTCCTCCAACTCTCTCTCCCACCACTTCTCACAAGGAGTTAGATGATACTGCAGCTGAGACACTGCAGATAGGCTGCCAGCAGCCTCCATCAGTACTGCCAGCAATGATACCACAGAAACCAGGAAATGTGATAGCTATGGGAATTAGCTTTCTGTAATCGCTGCAAGACATAGCCCAAACACCGTTTTAGGTAAGAACAATAATGCAAAAATAACCAGTTACATCACTGGACATATTCACTTCCCCTTAAGGTTTCATATTTCTTTATGAGTCTTTTCCATAATATGACCACAGCCAAAGCCTCAATGAGACTTGTAGCATTTGTATTAGTATTTAAAAGTATGTGTGTGAGTTTTCTTCGTATTCCGCTCTCCATCCTATCTATCCTTCTGCTCTTTCTTCTCTCTTGCTTACCTTGCCTCAGGCTTTACTTTGTCATATACAGAAGAATCCTTGTAAACATGAAAGAACATTATATGGCATCCCACCCAAGAGACACAAGTCTGGCAACGCACAAATAGGGAACTAATCACAGCTGGCCATCTCCTGCACTATTTTTAATTAGCAAACTAAAATCCTATGCTTCATTTGGATTGCCTCAATCACACAAGTTTATTTTAAATCTTAACATCATCAGCATGCCAAAAGAGAGAAAACGTTTACAACTTTGCCATACAGGTAAAGTTGAAGACTAACTTTAAGAGACAGCATGGGCTGAATTCCCTTTTCTGAGAAGGGATTCAAAATTCTTTCATCATTTCAAGAGTTTCACAGCATTGGTTTTCTCCCTGGGTATAAATCTTGCGTGATTGCTGACAATGGGAGCAGAATGAATAAATTCAGTCATTTCTGAATACTGGTTTATCTGCAAGTACACCCAGAACATAAAAGCTGTTCTCTGCTATGATTCACAAGAGCCTTCTGCCATTCCTTTTGGTATCGGCACTCATAGAATCAATGGTCATTTGTTTCACAATATCACTTATTCCTGTAATTTGCATCTGTTTTTCCCTTTTAAAAAGTAGTTTGATTTATTATTGTTTGTAGGAATTCAGATACACTTCTACCATTTTATCTCAGAACTTCTGAAGTTCAGAGATAATTCTGAAGCTCAAAGAGAGAATGGGAACCTCAAACACTATGAACTTCAAGTAAGAAAGATAAAGAACTCTGGTTCTTGACCAAAAATTGGCAAAAATTACAATGACAGATGAATTCATGCCAAAATAGTTGAGTATGTATCTCTTAACCATTTTCTACAGCCTAATTAGGTCCCTCAGGACAGGGAGATGAAACGGAGTGCCTTCTAAGTTCAATTCTATCTTTTTTCTGACTCTAAGATCAGCCAGACCATGAAATTTCTACTCCTGCCAAACTGCTATGATAATGAAATTAGTCCAGTCAATAGCCATCCTGAAGAAGAGACTTTCACAACCTCAAAAAACAAGCATCTACCAAGTAATCTCATAAAAGTACAACTTGGTCAATAATCACCACGTAATGTGTCCATAAGTTAGGAGCCCCTGACAGATTATATGTATTTGACTTTTGTTTTCTCTGTACTAAAGCTCCTCAGTTAGCTCCACTTCTAATTATTTAATCTCTTCTCTCACTCTTCTCTACACCTGATGCCCGTTTCCTCAAAACATCCCTTTCCTTTCCACGCATTTAACTTCCCCCCCCCCCCGCCCATGCTGTACTGCTGACAGCAAAGAAAACAGACTGTACTGAACTATGTGCTGTAGGTACTCTCACATAGCACTTCTGGGACAAGAAATGCAAGGAAATGACGAAGCATACTTGATTATCTGCAAAAACTATCCGCATGCATGAAGGACCACCAGCCTCTGAAAAAGTTCTGCCACTCACATAGGACTACATTTCAGCAATTTTTAAGCTAGTCACACATTAGGACAACACACTAGCACAACCAAGATATTCTTAAGTTTCAAGAATATGTTCAAAGTCAGAAGATACTGAAATTTCTCAAAGGAATAAGAAAACAACATTAGGTTTTTTTTTTTTCTTTCTGTCATGTAACTGGACAGTTTTACCCAAAACGAAAACTTATTTAGGCAGACTCATTTAAATCACAATAGAAATTATTTTATAAACCAAGTAGTTACTTCAACAATAAGTAGCCTTGCCTATACATACGTACTACTAAAATGTATTCTAGAAGGTTTTTTCTCAAATGTTTGCAAAGTATATAATGAATAAAAAAGGAAAGTCTGCTAACTATTATTGTTTACTGAAGTTACTCCATTAAACTGATGGAATTGCTTATTTGATGATTTGCACTGCTACCAGTGCATACCATATAATTCTGTATGCAGAAAGCAAGAGTGAAAAATTGTAGCTGTTTCCTGCTTCCTTAAATTCATTCATTCATTTGGATTTTCCTATTGTAAAATTATCCCAATTAAAAGTATGAGAGATTACTTTGAGATCCATCAATCTACTAGTCCCAGTAGGCAGCAGGCAGTCCTAAGGAGTGATTCCCTCCTAAACTCTTCTCACAATATGGTTGGTTTGATATAAGCCATCAATGAACTGATGCTAGTTGTGATCACTTTCTTAATGAAATGAGATGAATTCTTAGTGCTCACTGCTTAATTTTACTGTGCTTACCTGGATTACAGTAGTGACAACAAAACCAGGAACAGAATTATGTTCTTACCTTTTAATTTTATAGTGCCCAATTTGTATTCAGTATCTAAGTTCTTAACACAAAATGAAACGTAACCACCCACAAGGAATAAATATGTAAGTGCCTTCTCAGATTTGGAAAAGTCAGTTTTGAAAATATTCTTTTAGATTACTTTATCTAATAACTTTTCAATCAAATGATTAAAATAATGGAAAAAGAGCCAGAAGAAAACAAACAAAAAACTCACAACAGTCTTCACCTGTGAAGGGCTGGCTAACAGAAAATCACCTTCTTAACCTGTACTAGCTACCTCTGCTGAATAAGGTAACTGACCACATCCCAATTCCTTCCAATGCAGAAAAGAGCATCTGCTAGTAATTTTAACATTACCAAAAGGGTATTGTCTAGCATCTCTGCAAACAAAACATATGTGCTTTAAATACATTATTCTTGTACTTCATTGCTTATTTTCAAAATACATTAGATTGAAAGTCTTTCAACTCATTAGAAGGTAAGAATAAGTAGGAGACTTTTTTTTTGTTAATACATTAACAAGAAGAATCAAAAACTAAAGAGTAACAATGTCAGTTTTAAAGTCATTAAAAGATTTTGGTTTTTTACTCATATCAAAGCAATGACAAATTAAAAGCAACTGGAAGAGATCTCATCACCTATGCATTTAAGAAAATGTAACTTAGGGGTGAGAAGATAAATTTAAGCTTTACTTAAAAAATTTAACTAAGAGGAACTTAAGTACTGAAGGGAGAGGTGGAAAAAAAAACAACCCATCATCATAAATTAAGAGCTGAGAGCTTTAATTGCACCAATCAAAGTGGAATTCTTTCTATTTCCAAGGCTATGCCAGTCCAACTACCCCAAAATGTTCAAGATCAATATAATTTTTTCCACAGTGATAAGGAAGAAGGTAGTGAGAGTATTTTTTTCAGGAAAGGACTGGAAGAAACAACTCATGGTAGTGTGTCATGCAGCTAAGATACTTCCAACAGATTAGTAAAAAACCACAGAAATGCAGGTATCAAGAGACTGTAAGTAAAAAATTTTAGGAAAAAGAAAAATCTTCTTCCACTTAACCATTATGCTTCCTGAAAGCTGCCTGTAAAGGAGAGCATTAGATTTATATGGAAATAAAAAACAAGAATAAAGTGCATCACCAAAGCAAAAACATTGTTTGATGCTGAAACTTATATAGAAGCATGCTAAATCAGTCTTTCACACCATAAAAACTGTCTCTGTATTTATTAATCAGAGGGAATAACCACTGAAGCACATCAAATCAGTATCAACTGGTGTAAAGCTCAACCTACCTAAGTAAAGAAAAATCAAGGGGTAGTCTACTTTGGTGTGCAATGGGGACAGGAGTCTTTTCTAATTGCTGGTGAAAACAGCAAACACAAAGCACATAAGCCCTCCTAAATGCCTGACAGGATGTGACCAAACACCACAGCATCAAGAATGCGCTGCTGTCTGGGCCAGAAGAGTGCTTCTGAGCTGCCCTTACCCCAGAATGATAGAAAATTGACATGACTTTTCAAAATACACAACTAAAAAAAACCAACCAGTAAGCCCCCAAACCCTTGATACCACAAAGCAAATGCACATAAGAACAAGCCTAATTCACTTAAAAAAACAAGGGAGACCAGTATAACTTCCATCAGTCTGGAATTATAATAGGCAAACATTATGCCTATTGTAAGATGCAATATTTCTGCTTTGTAGGTAGTGTAGGGTGCTATTTTTATTGAGAAATTAGGTTTACTGCAAAAAATAATTGCTAGATGGATTTGTACCTTCAATTGTAGTTCTTGATGCTCAGAGTGTTTGAGAAATTCAGCATTTTGAGAGCTGGGGGCGTAAGTACTTCTTAGTGCATTGCTGACACACCAATAGGTAACACACTTTACCTGTTTTGATTAGGAATGTATCTCATCTCTCCTCTTTGCCTTTCTTCACATCTTTCATCAGAAAAAAACAAAAACAGATGCAATACATTTGACTTACTCCAAAGGGTAATGTGTCTGGTTTGCTATAATAAAAAACCATAAACACCTGTCTAAACATTGTTATTTTAGCATTTTTTAAGGTATTGATCAATCACAAAAGACAAATTTTAAGGAAATCATCATCTAATTCATGGGAATACCAATAGGTGTACATTAGCAAGCAGTGGACTTCATGAGTGTAGGTTTTCTACTATGCAATTCAACACAGTTTAGGAAAGAAATGGAGGACTAGGCAATTTTCAAATAAAGACCAGGAAATTGTCTGTGAGACAGAAATATAAAACAGCTTTGTGATTCTCATCCATTCTTTTATCACCTTCAGCAGCCTGAAAATTCAGCATAATCTGAAGTCAGGACCCCTTTGATATCACAATCCTTTACTTCTCTTTAAATCCTCACTTTCTTCACTAAATTCTATTCTATAGTGTCTGTGGGAAGGATACAGGAAGAGAAAACTAAAATCTGGGCTACTGATTCATATGATTAAAATTCTCACTGCAGCAATAGTCACAAGGCTGCAGCTTTTCAAATCTCAATGTTCTGACCACCTGAAAAAAAACCCATTTGTTTCATGTCAATAGGCAATTAACTCACATTGTAAACTCTTTGTATGATTTTCAGATTGGATGTCACATCTTTTCTCCTTTTGTACTAAAAATCTCTGTCCAAGATGTTAACAGTACAGAACACAAATTATTACTTGAAAACACATAAATAAAAGCATACATCTATACAAATTCCTTGAGTCATGCCTAAAACTCTCTGCACAAACTTTTCAGTGTTACAATCATGTGTGATTTAAAACGCAAAGACTGATAAATCATTGATTAACACATCTTACACATAAAGCAGGACATATGAATTATCATTAGTTTATTGTACATATTAGTAAATACAATCAAAAGTTAAAGCTAGAGTATTTGAAATCCTATTGGTTTTCAAATTTGTATGATGCTAAATCTAAGAACTATTAATGATACAGACTTTAAATGCACACTGTATCAGGATTTCTACAAATCATTACGAAAAGAAAAACCACAAACCAACACTAAATTTAGCTTTAGGAGCAAACAGAGGCTTTCCACGAGTTTCCTGTGGTGAAGGCACCATATGCCCAGAATTATGCCCCCAAATACTAGAAAACTTGTCCCACGTCCCCTCTTCTACCCTCCTTTCCAGAGCGGGGAACAAAGGCCCAGGCGCCAACTTGTCTCCTAGGGGGCAAACAACTTGCACCCATGCACCCATCACATTGCATGATCATGCTTCTTCCATTTAAGGGCATAATTCTAGCTTCAGGCTTTCTATAGACTAAAGCAGGTTGTTGATAAGTGTGCCCATTGGCCAGATCCATCCTCGAGAAACTGGTAAGTATTACTCCACTTTTTTCCAAGTTGCTCTCTCCTTTTGCTCTCTCCAGGCTTCGCACACTCTTGCTTTGCTCAAGCTATGTAAGCTTGCAGCGCTTAAGGCATTGCCTGTAAGCCTTCTCTCTCCCACATACATGCATACTAGTGGCCTCTGCAAAACAGAGAAGCCAGCATCCCAGGAAAGGCACCGTGCCTCCATTGGCCCGAGGAACTAGGAAAGGAGATCCCTTAGCTGAAGCCATGAAAGCCAGCGTCGAAAGCCCAGTCCCAGCAGATCGGAAGAAGACCTCGCCATGTCTTAAAGCGGACTGGACTCCCCAGGGTAAGCGTTAGCTCAGAGGGGGAAGGACTAGCCCAAGTCCAGCAGTCCAGCATGTGCTGCAGTTATAAGCAGCAGACCGAGCAGCTATGACTTTGTGGGTATCAGCTCACACAAGCAGGAATCGCACTTAGCTGCCCTGTGTGACCCCACTGTTCACGAGAGATAAACAGAGCAGCTCGCCTCGTCGCTCCGCAGGCCTGTGCTGCCAGGGTAACATAACCTGGGACTTCCCAAGAGAGAGTCCTGTCCGCTCCCCTTTGAGTTCAAGCCAAGGACTACATTGTAACCTTAAACAGGAAGCAATCGCCAAGAGCAATCGGCATTGTCAGCTAATCTGAGCTGAGCCGAGCTGAACCGCCACTCCGTGTAGCCACACCCCTTCCCCGAAGCCTGTCGCTGGGATTGGGACGTCCAACCCGGCCTATCAGGAACTGTCGCCCCACCCCACTGTGCGGGCCAACCCCATCCGGGAGCAGCACTGATCCATCCAGTGCCCGGCCACCACAGTGGTGCCCTAGGACCATCCTGCCCAGGGAAGTCACCATTCAGCGGAAAGTCTCGCCCTTTCCACAGAGGTGGGAGGAGAAAGTAAGTCACCATCCAGAGGAAGTCCCCCTGTGTCCTGCCAGTGACTCAGCCCCGGGAGCCTTCCCCTGCCCGGAACGGACCAGTCCCGGACCAACCCTAGGCAGACCGTAAGCCAGCAAGCAGCCAGAGCAACCCCAGCATCTTGCGTCGCTCCAAACAAAGACACAGTGTATCTTTTCATGTGTACAACACTCACTAACATTCAGTTCAAAGCACCCTCGCCTAGCCACATGATGTTCTAGCTTGAATTGCCTCTTGATAGCATTGTAAATCCTCTCTGTATATAAGTTAAACCTGCCAAGCATCTTGTTGAGTCATCATCTGGTGGACAAAGCGCTGAACTGCACACTTCATTCCCTTAATCAGAAATTAATTCTGTAAATATTCTAATTGGGTCAAATTGTACATACCAAGCCAGTTATGGGATATGTTTTCACAACCGTGCACTAGAATCTATGTATATAAAACAGTGATCACTAGGTTATTAATAATTTTTATAACTAAAAATTATTTTTTATATTTCCTAATCCATAAATTAATAACCTTTTCATCACATCTCCTCAGCACACTGACTTTCTGGCAATCTGCAGTATCTACTGAACAAGCATGGACTTGCTTTAGCTTGTTCTTTTTGAATGTCATATTTGTTCTTAACATACAAGGATAAAATTTTATTTTTCATTTAATAAAATATTTGTATCTGCAATGAGCTTCTGAAACTCAGGATACTCAGTCACTACAGTATCAATTAAAAAGAAAGAAAACGTAAGAGTCAGATAAAAGAAAAACAAATTCAAATCTTCCCGCACAGTATTATGTATAGAAACAGTAGTCAGCAACAACTTGATCTGCTATGAATTTTAACCACTTAATATTCAATACTCCAGCCATGAAGCACCAAATCTGGACCCTATATAATTAGAAGTTAAATGTAAAAGCTGCACCAGGGGAGGTTTAGGCTGGAGGTGAGGAGAAAGCTCTCCACAGAGAGAGTGGTTGGCCATTAGAATGGGCTGCCCAGGGAGGTGGTGGAGTCACCATCCCTGAAGGTGTTCAAGGGGGGATTGAACGTGGCACTTGGTGCCATGGTTTAGATAGTCATGAGGTGTAGGGTGACAGGTTGGACTCGATGATCTTTGAGGTCTCTTCCAACCTTCTTGATTCTATGATTCTATGAAAAGCAACCATAGGAAACAAAAAAACCCAACAACCCACAAACACAAAACCAAACAGCTAAATTAACTCCCCTGAAAATCAGAAGCATGTTAACCAAATGTAAAAAGAACTACCTTTTGAACTCCCTTCTAGCCCAACCTAATCATCACAAGAGGGCCTGCACAACACCTGCAAAAAAGTTTTGATTTCCTGTGGCATCTTTTAATAACCACATTGTTGTAGGAGAAAAAATCCTCCAGAGGACAGTCCTTCCCCAAGGGGGTGTACAGTCCCTTCCTGAGGGACGCACCGGATATTCTGTTATTCGGTTGCCTTTTACTGTATCTCCCTACATAATGAGCATGTTGTCCAGTCAGCTCGCTCTCTCCCTCTATCGCCTCTCTGCTCTGGGCATGTGACTGCTGCTACTGCGTTTGGCTGTGTGGGAGTGAGGCCTGGCAGGTGGGAATTTATTTCCTGCTGCATAGCTCTGGGCCTGTCTTGGGCAGGGCAGTAAGGCCTAGTGGGGCAGGAGGTTTAGCCGGCTCAGGGGATACTTTTGATACATCATTTAGGCCTAGCAGAGGTCTAGTGTGGGCCTTAGCTGGTGGGGGCTAGGCCAGGGCCAATACTGAATGTTTCATCTGTGCCTTTTGTACTTTTGTTTATTTTTGTAAATAGCATTTCTATTTAACCTCCAATTCTGTGTGTTTATTTACTCCTTTGGGGTAAATTGATTCTCTCCTCAGTCCAGAGCTGTTTCAGCTCAAACCAAGACACACACGCACATATAGATGCAAGGAACTGGGTATAAGGAAAGTAAATAAAAACAACAAAAGAGCATTCACATTTGGAGGTGGGCTTCTTTTTGGAAAAACAAAAATTACTGTGCCAATGGTGTGTAAATGTTTCTAGAAACTGCTTTTCCAAACGACCACTAGTAATTTCCGGATTTCAATTCCAATCCTGCTCTGATTTGTTCTTTAACGTTCTATGAGTGCTGCCATAACAGCCACTAAACTGCTTTTTATTATTGATGAATACTGAAGCAGAAAATCCATTCAGCCTTCCATGTACTCTGCATTGCTAGTTTTACTCGCTTCATTAAGCAGTCAGTGATCATCAACCTCCCTCGTCTCCCAGCGACTACGCATGTATTTGTAGAAAGATTTCCTGCTATTTTCAAGTCTTCTTTACTATATACTGGGATGTAGATTCCTAGGTTTGTTCCTATGTGATTCTGCTTTCCGGTTTGTTTGGGATTTGTAAGGCTCAGCCTCAGATATCTGACTTCACTCTCACTTTCGTCCTTGTTCTGTGTGTGTTTGAGACTGTAATGATTCTGATCAAGGTCCAAACTCCTGCTGCTCTTCTGATGCTCTCTCCATGCTGAAGAAGTTTATTCTGCAGATCTCAACACAGTCTTTCCCTACCATCATTTCTTCTTACCTGTACCTCACACAAGCCTTCAACTACAAAGTCTTTGAGCTCACAAAATTAGGCTTCTTAGGAGGTATACCTGGTATTTTGTTGGTTTTCCCTTCAATGATTTTATGGATGATGAGTTTGCATTTCTTAGACATCCCTCCACACGTGCTCACTGAAATCTTTTATCTGAGGTTCCTTTTGGAAACATTACTGGTGTGTCTGTGTTCTATAATTCATAGAATCATAGAATCAGTCAGGGTTGGAAGGGACCACAAGGATCATCTAGTTCCAACCCCCCTGCCATGGGGAGGGACACCTCACACTACATCAGGTTGGCCAGAGTCTCATCCAACCTGGCCTTAAACACCTCCTGGGATGGGGCCTCAACCACCTCCCTGGACAACCCATTCCAGGCCTTCACCACTCTCATGGGGAAGAACTTCTTCCTCATGTACAGCCTGAATCTCCCCACTTCCAGCTTTATTCTATTCCCCCTAGTCCTATCACTATCTGATAGCCTAAAAAGTCCCTCCCCAGCTTTCTTGTAGGCCCCTTCAGATACTAGAAAGCCACAATAAGGTCACCTCAGAGCCTTCTTTTCTCCAGACTGAACAGCCCCAACTCTTTCAGTCTGTCCTCATAGGAAAGNTGCAGGACCCTGCACTTGGTCTTGTTGAACCTCATGAGGTTGGCTTGTGCCCACCTCTCCAGCCTGTCCATCTGGCATCCCTTCCCTCCAGCGTGTCTGCTGCACCACACAGCTTGGTGTCATCAGCAAACTTGCTGAGGGTGCACTCAATGCCACTGTCCATGTCACCAACAAAGATGTTGAACAAGACTTGTCCCAGGACTGAGCCCCGAGGGACTCCGCTTGTCACTGGCCTCCACTGCGACATGGAGCCATTGACAGCCACTCTTTGGGCGCGGCCATCAAGCCAGTTCTTTATTAACTGAGATACCGAAATACAGATCCACAAGCATTTCTGCCTAAGATTTTAGCAAAAACCTAAGCAATCCAATCACACAGCCAAAAGTCCTGAAAAACCACCAGGATGCTTAAGATTCAAAGATTTCTGCAATTATACAGATTATATATCTATATCTACATCTATATCTATCTATCTATCTATCTATCTATCTATCTATCTATCTATCTATCTATCTATTTATCTCCTACATTATGGCAACTAGAAATCTGCTGTTACTTGTGTCAAAAGCTGCTGGTAAAATGGCAGGACTAAGCAGTTCAGTGCCTATCCTGTGCTAAAGGGATTCTGGAATACAACATGCACTCAACTGTAGGTCTCTGGGATACCTCAGTAACCGTTCTGCCAGTGCGTATGGAGCACACTTAGCAATTAAACGATATTGAAAAAGGCTATAGCAACACACCAGCAGTTACATCATTTGCATAGAAGAATATAAATTCTGTATCCTTCTTGGCTTCAAATTCTCATCTCTGGTTTCCCAGAAATAGAGCCTAATGCAAAGCCTATGCTCATCCCAAATCCAGAACCACTTCCTTTACCAAGGTTCAATTTCAAGTTCCATGACTGGGGCATCCAGATAAGGAAAGATACTCTTTTAGGTTATTTCTGCACTTTAAAATAGTACTTGCAGGCTTTTCACAGCAAGCTGTCATTACACTAAAACACTGATGAATTTCTCAGAACAGAACTATGCACCCGAGGAAAGTTTTGCCATTGTTAAAGAACTTTGAGGGATAGACATTAAAAGAAAGTTCATTTTCTAGTTTCCTCAATAAAACACAATGCCATGATTTAGCACAGATAACAGGATACAAATAGCTTATTTCAGTCTGCTTCTGTCCCTCAGTACAGTGCAGTTCATTGTACCTGAGATAATGGCGCTCACTGACATGGCTGTGTTGTTACTAGGCAACCAAAGATAAAATGCAGGGTTTAATGATTTTTATTTAACGCATTTTTATGAGAAAGTATATTCTCTCTCTCCTCTTGATTTTATTTGAGGTGGAAATGCTGTTTACACAGGGAGATACATTTAGCCATCCTCTGCAATCTGAACAAGAAAATTATTCAAACTGGACATTCAAACAGCCAGTCAATAAATACTTTTAAACATACTGACCCTTACTGCCATCATAGAATCATATAATGTTTTGGGTTGGGGGGGACTTTGAAAGGTCACCTAGGCGAAACCCCACTATCAAACACATCACAGCAGCTGCTGAGATCTCAAATCACTTCACCAGGGACAAGTACTCAGTAGGTCTCACACCACAGAGTAATAGCAAGAAAATGGACAACAGCTTAGTGACATTTGAGGTTGTTATAGATGTTCATGTACTCCTCCATAGTAGAGAGTAAGAGCCCAAGCCTATATCACCCTTAACCTCTCCCATGCTGTCACACACACCTTGCAAGGTAAGATTATGTTTCTTTCTCTGGCATTAGCTTGTCTTGATTTTCTCAAAAAAAAGAGGCATCATCCTCAAAAGCTGTCTGTCCCAGCAAGGCTCTTCTCACATAAGCCTCTATAGGAAGATGTGCATCTTAGGTACACATCAGGAGGCCTCTCTGTAACTACAAGCTGCCACACATTTCATTCTCCATCACACAATTCAATGGGTCTGTTGAGGGGCCTGATGGCAATGCCACCTGCAATTCAGCAAACATGTCCTTCATTCAAGAATGTGTTGGAAATACTACCACTACAAGACCACAGAAGCTCTCCAGTTTCTTCACATGCCAAGTTCTTTCTCTGCACCTTTACAAGAGCTTGTGTCTCATACATAACATGTCGCCACTGAACTCCTTTTAGGTATGATTTCCTGCCTATCCTGCCTTTGCAAAAAGAGCAAGAAAGTGTGTATTCATCTGAAAATGAACTGAAAGCCTCAGGCAAAGAGCACACTGAGGGCTCATATGCAAACAAAGCTACAGTTCTGACTGAATACTTCTGCAAGTTCTGCAAGATGAGGTGAACAGAGGAGGGTTTTTTTAAAATGCAAAATTGTAAAAGAACTAAAAACAACAATTCCTGCATACTTTGGCTTTCACAGATAGATAAAGCCAACCTAACGCTGCCAGTACTGCGTTGTTTCACCTTCTTACTCTGCAAAGGTTACATTCCAGCTAACAGAAATCAAGCAATTCAGTTTAAAATATCTTTTTGCCCCTTAATATGACTCATCTTTAAATTAAAGTAAAAATTCCACTGGATTTTTACAAACCATTACTGTGCCTAAATATATATCCTGGTTACCATGATTGTTATCAGATTCTACTTCCTATCACTTAGATAAACAAAAGAAATGCACATAATGCATTAGAAGTTTAAAATCCATTTATTTCTGATCCCCAAAAGGGTACTGAACAACTGCTTCTGAACATTTGCCCAGTCAAAATAAACAAGACTGGGGATCAGACACTTTACTCTGAAATCTGTTCTTGGAAAATTTTAAAAATCAGTAACTTTCACAGATTGTCACAGCCATAACTGGTAACGGTACAGCCCCACTTCCTCCTCCAGAAGCCTCTCTACATACAGTCAGCCTCACTCCCCACAACACAGAAGCAGGCAATAGCTATCATTTTGTGGGTTTGTGAGGTGGAGTTCTTTTGTCTCTACTCTTACCCTCCACATTTCAAAATGTTGCAAAGTTCTCCTACCTCTGAATTGTTACAAAAATTGTCTGTTCATACTTCAGCTCAGAGAATGTAAAATGCCATAATGACTTAGAGAACTTTATACATTACAGAGAGCTTTAATATGTTTTAAAAAAAGTCTTTTAGAATGCACTGCCCCCTTTCATGAAGTTCATAGGTATCTTGAATTTGGATTTCCAGTAGTTTATATACACCTTGATATGTATCTTAACCTTGCTAAGTGCCATTCTACACTCCTATCAATGATCAGGATCTAAAATAAATCTGGGGAAAGACTGCCAAAATAATAAATCCTAAGAAGCAAGAAGCAGTACCAGAAACAACAGGCAGGCTGGGTCTATTCAAACATAATGAGGCAAGATTACAATGCTGAAGATTCTTGAGGTGGTCAAAATCATGACAGAGCAAGATGGACATAACAAAGGAGGGCAGAAGAAGATGTTTCACAGCTAGAACCATTAAGACCTCAATGAGTTCATCATATCAAAAACATTGAGAAGTCATTTAGCAGGAAGGACATACCTGCTGTAAAAAAGGTTTTAATCTAGCAGACAAGAGAAAAAGCTCTGCATGAAACCTAAATCCAAAACTAATTACCATAAAAAGATATATTTGTACCTGTGAGATATATTTGTACCTGTGAAAGTGATTAACCACTGGAGCATGAACAAAGAGAATGATTTTCCATATTTTGCTTTGTTTGCCTCAGTTTAGTGCTTCATACTAGACAAGCAGAGGCTGGCAGTGTATGTCTGATTGCCTAACATATACAAAGTTCATATTCAAAATGAGGATGGGACTATCAGAATGAGAAACTACAATCCTGCAAATCTCAGTTAATCACTGCGTGACTCTGTGTCCCTAATTCAGCTAGGCTAAGGTTAATTTTCACAAGGAGCTGGGAAGGGCCACACCTGAGATAGTCAACCAAACCAGCCAGTGGGGTATTTGATATCATCCTGACTGCTATATATGGGGAAGGGAGGCAATCTGTGTGGGATTTTGCACATGGCAGGTGTTTTAGTGAGCACTGCATTTTATAATGCTCATGTATATATTATTTCATTAGCATTATTGTTATTTCTTTATTTATCTACTTGTTGTTCTGTTAAAACCTCCTTATCTCAGCCCACAGTGTTCTCCCAATTCTCCTTCTCATCCCACTGGGTGGAGGAGTGTGAGCAGCAATCAAGTGGCTGCTTGGGGTTCAGTTACCAGCTGGGCCTAAAACACGACACTCTCAAGACAGTCTGACCTGTAGCTTGATGGAAAGGAACAGGGATGGCTTTAAATTCCCACTTCTAGGACTGTTTGCCTGAAGTAAGTTAAATGGTAGGTGGGCAAAAAATAGAAACAGAGCAGGGAACAGATAGCAGAATTCAGAAATCCCAACTGCCAAGAAGAAGAATTTCTTCCTAACATCCAGCCTAAATGTCCCCTGGCACAGCTTGATACTGTGTTCTCTTGTTCTGTCACTGGTTGCCTGGAAGAAGAGACCAACCCCCACCTGGCTACAACCTCCCTTCAGGCAGTTATAGATGGCACTAAGGTCTCCCTTGAGCCTCCTCTTCTCCAGGCTAAACAACTCCAGCTCCCTC
>VXBD01003980.1:253373-310264 GCA_013399975.1 Indicator maculatus | reverse complement strand
AAATTTGCTTTACAAGCCTCACTGAGACAAGGAATTCATAGGGGGCTTGCACTTGAAGGGAAGCTCCTAGCACCAAATCTCCTTTTCCATTTGGTCTCTTTTGAGGAGAGAGTCTAAATGGAGCTTGCAATTCTGGCCTAGCTCTTTCCTGTCACCAGTTACAGCCATCTCTAAGCATGTGAGAAAAAGTTGCTTTACAAGCCGCACTGAGACAAGAAATGCATACTGTGCTAGCACATGAAGGGAAGCAGCTAGCACCAAATTTCCTTTTCCTTTTGGTCTCTTTTGAGGAGAGAGTGTAAATGGAACTTGCAATTCTGGCCTAGCTCTTTCCTGTCACCAGTTACAGGCATCTCTAAGCATGTGAGAAAAAGTTGTTTTACCAGCTGCACTGAGACCAGAAATTCATAGCTCCAAGGAGCCATCTTTGGCATGAGTGCTTTATGATGACACTGTGCTCCAACAGTCAACCCTGAGGGAGCTATTGAATACCTGTGAACATGGGAAATAAATTGACTGTCTCACCAGGTGGCAAATCCAAACCAACCTTTAGCACTACACAGTCAGGTACACAACAGTTCCTAATGGATGTTTCTAAGTCAGGCATAGGGCATGAGTTTCTTTCAAGCCATCCCACATGACCACCTTTGTCCCTGGGAGACCATGAGCAGACTTCTCTGCCAGCATCTCAGGCAAGTGAAGCTGTGCTTTGGCAATCAGGACCTTTCCAGAAAAAATGCTTAGTCTTCACCTAGTGATGATTTAACAAATGATTTTCACTCAGCTACCCAAGATTGAGCCCACAGTCACATACTATGTTGCGCAGCAATTTAGTTTATGAACTGAAAATTGCTATAGCCAGTCAAAACTGTAGAAAAGTATCTAGGTAGGCAGGAATTAAGTCATTCAAGTGAAAGCCAGCCAGGACATCATCTATGAGGGCTGAAGGTCACAGAAAAATTAATTGCAAGTGGTCAGGAAATCCGTGCCATGTATCAGCTGTAAATGAGATGATGAGACCCTTGCAGCTAAACTGTGTGATCTGGGTAGTGAGATGGATGCCAACTGGTTGAAGGAAAGAAGTCAGAGAGCTGTGATCAATGGGACAGAGTCTAGTTGGAGACCTGTATCTAGCAGGGCCCCTCAGGGGTCAGTGCCAAGACCAGTTCTGTTCAATATTCATCAGTGACCTGAATGAGGGAACTGAGGACGCTGTCAGCAAGTTTGCTGATGCCAGTGGCTGCCACACCTGAAGTCTGTGCTGCCATTCAGCCAGACCTGGACCGACTGGAGGGTTGGGTGGGGAGAAACTGAATGAAATCCAACAAGGACAAGGGTAGTCTTGCATCTGGGAAAGAACAACTCCATGGACCAGTATAGGTCCGTCCACAGAGGGTTGCTGAGTTGCTTTCCACTATATTAAGATTAGACAATCTTTTAGCTTTTCCTTACAGACAGCCTACCTCAAACTCTGCAGTTATTAGATTAGCACAGGCAAAAGCCTACTCAGAAGCTGTTGGCTAGGATATAGAATTGATTTATTTCTTTTCAGCTTATGTTAATGTTGGAAAGAGACCACAAGAGATGTGCTGGGATAAATTTCACAGGAGCTTTTCCTGATTTTTTTTTAAAGATGTCCAACTAGCTCATTCATTCTTCCTTTGAAGAGAACATCTCAAAAAGTGATACAGTGCAAACATTATGTCATCTAGCATCAACAGAGAGGGGGAGGGAGAAGAGTAGAATGTTTGCAACACCAACAGAAATGTCTTCAAACCCACACTTGACGTTACCCTTGGTAACCAGTACAACACGATGCTGTGCTGTAAAATGTTGGTGTTTAAGGCTCTTCAGAAACTACAGCTCTAGCTATTTAAGACAGAGAATCACAGAATGCTTTTGGTAGGCAAAGACCTTTAAGATCATTGAGTCCAACCCTTATCTAACTCTACCAAGTCTGCCGCTAAAGCACATCCTTCGGCACCACAACTCTCCGTCTTTGAAGCACTTCTAGGGATGGGGATTCAACTACCTCTGTGTGGAGCCTGTTCCAGTCTTTGAGAACCCCTGCAGTCAAGAATTTTCATCTAATGTCTGACCTAAGCCTCTCCTGGTGCAACTGGAGATTATTTCCTCTCATCCTATCACTCACTCCTAGGCAGAAGAGACTGACCCCCAGCTGGCCTCAGCTTCCTTCCAGGTAGTTGCAAGAGAGCAGTGAAGTCTCTCCTCAGCCACTGTTTCTCCAGGCTCAACAACCCCAGTTCCCTCAGCTGCTCCTCACCAGACGCGTTCTCTAGACATACATTTGTGTACGTGCACAAAAGCCCAAGAAGTGCATTCTTGCCATCAGGGCTCACATTTTCACCTACAGCTATTTCAGTTCTTAACTGAGGAAGATTTTCTTTTAGTCAGTAGATCTAAAGGTCTGCTTATGACAAACACCTAGAAACACATAAATATCTTACATGCAATACAAACTGCTGCGCTCAATATCACAAAAATCCCCTTTTTACCTAGGAAGAAAAGATTAAGTATTTCAGTCAATAATTATCCAGTCCTCAAGACGTGTTCACCTCCACAAGGTCCATAGTTTTGGTCTGTGTGCATTGCTTTCCTAAGGACTCAGCACCCCTGTCAGTGGTGTCAGGTGTGCCAGCCATTCAGGCTTTACAGAATTGTTTCAACTGGAAAAGACTTCCAAAATCATTGAGTCCAAACACCAACCCAACACCAGCATAGCCATTAAACCATATCCCCAGCTACCATTTCCACAGGTTTCTTGAACAACTTCAGGGATGGTGACTCCACCACCTTTCTGGGCAGCCTGTTCCAATGCCTGACCACCCTTGGAACAAAGAAATGTTTCTTAATATCCAACTTAAACCTCCCCTGGTGTAATTCTTACTAGGGAGAAGAGACCAACCTCCACCTTCAACATCTTCTCAGGGAGTTGTGGAGAGCAATGAAGTCTTGCCTTAGCCTCCTCCAGACTAAACACCCTCAGTTCCCTCAGTTGCTCCTCACCAGACCTGTTCTCCAGGCCCTTTACCAGCTTCACTGCCGTTCTCTGGCCATGGTCTAGTACCTCAACATCCTTCTTGGAGTGAGGGGCCCAAAACTGAACATGGTTTTCTAGGTACAACCTCAGCAGTGCCAAGCACAGGTCACACTAATCCTTAAAATTGACAGGATGCTGCTGTCCTTCTGGGCCACCTGGGCACACTGCTGGCTCCTGTTCAGCTGCCTCTCAGCTAGCACCCCCAGGTCCTTCTCTGCCAGGCAGCTTTCCAACCACTCTGCCCCAAGCCTGCAGTGTCCATGGGGTTGTTGTGAGCCACATGCAGGACCCAGCACCTGGCCTTGTTAAGCCTTATAGAGTTAACCTTGGCCCATTGATCCAGCCTGCCCAGATCCCTTTTGCAGAGCCTTCCTGCTGATTGCTCCAGAGGGGACTCAGAACCTGCTTCTTTCTCAAAGACTACATGTCCTGGAAGTTTTGTTTACAAAAATATTCTGCTTCAACAGGACAATAAAAATACAGCAGAGGGAAAAATCATCCTTTCCCTTCTCCTCCTGATGCTACAGTCCAGAAAGTGGTGAGCTAGAAGTAGGACTGCTTTTGAAAGGACAGCAAAGGAAAGGCTCGTTTTTACCCTAACCAAGCATATAGCCAGCTCTCCCTCCCTCTACTTCCCCACCTTTTATCAATTGTAGCCTTCCTGCATAGCACAAATTGTTGTATATTTGCTTGTGCTTCCCCACTGCCCAACAGTCACAGCAAACATAAAGGGATGAAAGAAAGAGGCTGCGTTTTCTTTTCTAGCCATAATCTTCCACCAATCTCAAGTATTCCTGCTACAAGATGTGCCTTGGCTTCCAAGCACTTCACTCAGCACCACCCATACACATCCAAGGACAAAAGCATCTCTTTTGTTACTCAAAAGTGGTCTCCTATAGCCCTCCAGTTGCTGAGGAAGGTTGGCTACACAGAAGATTAGTTTTTGTGCTGAGAAACATATCCCATTGTGCCAGCTTTGTTATTCCTGCCTTTGTAAAAAGCAGAGACAAAGAAGGGACAACGCAGAGATTACCAACTATGCCTAAAAATAATGAAACCTCATTCAACATATTAATGTGTGTCTTAAAACTCAGCACTGTTGCACATCACTCAAGTATTCTCCCCGATTCTCTCACCTACACCACTTGCAAGACTCTTTAATAATGCAAGTCCCAACTACAGCACACATAGAGCTTAAAAATAATAATAAAAAAAAACTATTCCTGACAGTCTGCCTCATTCACATCACCTTTTTTTTATTATTTTATTTTCCAGCACAAAGCATTCTAAAAGACTCACTCAGTTTTGCTCTGGGTATGCTGTGTTTTCATGAAACACTACCCAAGACCACTAAGAGTGGCAGAAAGACAAGAGGGACTCAAGGTTATGTTTCTTCAAGCGCTGGGTGTAGCGCTCTGTTTTCTGCACATGCTCCAACATGCGCAAGAAAGTCATCTGCTTGACCTTCCCTTGGAAAAAGGAGATCTTTCTGCTGGTATTACAAGTGGAAAAAGGGAAGCTTAACTAATGGTAAGAAGTTTGTTTGTTTTATGTTCGCCTCAACATTGTCTGTTTTCACATCCCTGTCCTATGAAGACAGCTGCTTGTTTACAAGACCACAGGCTGTGCTGTTATAGCAGCTGACCACCAGAGAAGGCCACAGGCTCCATGTTCAGGAGTGTTGTAGTGCAAGCTGGGGCTCACTATGACAGTTCTGTGGGGCTTCAGGAAGAGAAGACTCTCAGAGATGACTGACACAGCAGTTTAGATTCAAAAGAGCACACAACTAGCTGGGACATGGGCTGACACAAGGAACCAGCCAGGGGACCCATGCTGATGCCAGCTGGATGCACTATAACCATGGCAACGGAATGAGGAGCTGAAACCTCAGCTGTGGGATTGGAAAAGGTATAAAACCTAGAAGGTAACAGTGAAGTTTGAAGCTTTCCCACTGACCAGGGCTTTCAGGACTGGCAAGACATCATCTGGACCTGCAGAGGTAACTATTGCTGCTTTTGATATCTGTTGCTTTTCCCCTCCTTTTCTGTATTACTATCATTTCCCCCTGCACATATAAGTGAAATCAGCTTCAACTGCTTTTCCTAACCAACTACTTGATTTGCTCTTTGTTCCATCCAGGGGCTCCATGAAAGACCCTTCTCTTCCGTAAGAGCAGATCACAGCACCAACGTTTGGTTTTGATCTTGAAGTAAGAGTAGGATTGGGTTTAGCTTACCAGTATTCAGAAAAATCTGGTCTTCTACTAAACTGGGGGACTCCATCAGACAAAGTCTTAAAAACTATGAAAGGTAAAGCAGCTCAGTGTTGTGGTTTAAGACAGCATGCTTAACAAGCGAGCCTCCCACACACAGATCAAGAGCAAAAGCCTACAAAGCTGTTATGGTTTGACTCAACCACTAGGGACCAGCGCTGCACAGAACTACTACAACCTCCCTTCCCTGGTGGGACAAGGAGAAGGAAGATTTAGGAGTCCAACATAATAGAAAACCCTCTGGGTTGAGATAAGAAGGCTTCATATTATTTTGTGCTGTCTCATTAAAGGAAAAATAGTGCTTTTATTTACAGGCTTACAGATTGCACTGGGTTGGAAGAGACTCTCCAGTGTCATCTTGTCCAACCCCCCTACAATGAGCAAAGGAAAAATTTTTTCACTGGGAGGGTGATGGAACACTGGAGCAGGCTACCCAGAGAGGTTGTGGAATCTCCATCTCTGGAGACTTTCAAAACCTGCCTGGATGTATTCCTGTGTGATCTGCCCTAGGTGATCCTGCTTTGGCAAGGGGGTTGGATTGGATGATCACAGAGTCAAGCAGGTTGGAAAAGACCTCACATATCATCAACTCCAACCTATTACCCAATACCTAACACCTCCTGACAACCAAACCATGGCTCCAAGTGCCACATTCAATTTTTTTTGAACACCTTCAGGGACAGTGACTGCACCACCTCCGTGGGCAGCACATTCCACTGGCCAATTTTTCTTTCTGTGGAGAACTTTCTCCTCACCTCAACTTCCCCTGGTGGAGCTTAAAACTGTGTCCTCTCATTCTGGTGCCGGTTGCTTGGAAGAAGAGACCAACCCCCACCTGGCTATAACCTCCTTTCAAGCAGTTGTAGAGAGCAATAAGGTCTTCCCTTTGCCTCCTCTTCTCCAGGCTAAACAACCCCAGGTCCCTCAACCTCTCATCAGGCTTGTGCTTGAGACCTCTCCCCATCCTAACATTCTGTTGTTTGGTGAATGAAAGGTTAAGTTGGAGGGAAAGGGGTCTGGGTAGGTTTTGCTGGAATATTTGAGCCCTGCTCATTAGTTGATGCTCAAGCATGAGAGCATTCAATGGCTTAGCAACACACTAAACAGACCAACTGCAGTTTTTGCCTGTGACTCATTTGCTACAGTATGGGTCCATAGCTTTTGTGGTTCTCCAGAAATACCTAGCTTAAGTTGTCTGAGGGATCTTTAAACAAATACAGAAGAAAAATGGCCACTAATGCAATTTCACCCTCATTGTTTTCAAAGCAGTTGAGGTGTAAACCCTTCAGGTTAAGCAAATGAGGTGTGAACACCTTATCTGGCAACCTCTCTGTTAGGAAAACATTTCATCAGCAGGTAAATTCAGCTAACCTATATAGAATTAGAACATTAAAAAAACCTCCAAAACCCAACCAAACCAAGTCATATCAGGAGCCTTATATAGTCCATGAAATAGTACTGATACACTAAATTAAATTTCTTTGCTGTATTAAGTCTTCACTTTCATACAAATTTACAGTACTGGACATGTTGACAGTATTATATATAGTCCATGCAAAAATAGAGGTTCTCCTTAAATTATGATGAGAATTACTTAGTTCATTCTACAAGATATAACCTGATAGACAAAAAAAAACCCCTAACCAAAGACACCCTAACAAACAAAACCACAAAACCAAAATGCAATAAACAAACAAAACCACACAAAAACCCCCAACCCCACATAATGAAACAAAACAAAAAAAAAACCCCACACACCACCAAAAAAAACCCAAACCCACTTGTGCTTAGTTTGAAGTCCACAGCAAGGCTAGGCTGTGAGAGCTGGGGCTCTACAGCCTTGGAGAAAAGAAGGCTCTTGGAATACCTTAGAGCAGCTTTCCAGTACCTGGAGGGGCCTACAAGAAAGCCAGCAAGGGACTTTTTATGAGGACTTATAGTGACAGGATGAGAGGGAATGGATTGAAGTTTGAGAAGGGCAGATTGACACTGGAGATTAGGAAGAAATTCTTTCCAGTGAGGGTAGTGAGACACTGGAACACATTGCCCAGAGAGGCTGTGGATGCCTCCTCCCTGGAGGTTTTCAAGGCCAGGTTAGATGAGCAACCTGGGCGAGTGGAAGGCGTCCCTGCCCAAGGCAGGGCGGGTGGAATTAGATCATCTCTCAGGTTCCTTCCAACATAAAGCATTCTATGAATTACTGTTATATGAACAAACCCAAAAGTGACTGATTTTTTAATATCATCGGAATCATTCCTTTCTCATCACTTCTAACGTGTCATTAATTTGCTGCTCTGCACAAGAAATGACTCATTAACAAAAACTCCTGAAATCCACTCAGTACACAAATCTCAGTGACAAAGATTTTTTTCCTTGTCATTTAATTTTATTTCAGCTAGTGTATAAAATTCAGTGTGCTTGAAAAGGAAGAGACATAAAATGGTCGATTCACCACTTCCAAGTCGTTGCATTGGCTTGGAAGGGACCCTCAAAAGGCATCTTGTTCATCCTTCCTGACCTCAGCAGGGACACCTCCAACTAGATCAGGCTGCACAGGGACACACCAAGTCTCATCTTGAAAGTCTGCAGGGACAGGGCCACAACCACAGCCCTGGGCAGCCTGTTCCAGTATTTCACCATTTTCATTGTAAAGAACTTCCTCCTGATGTCCAACCTATAACTCCTCTGCTCCAGTTTCAAACCATTGCCCCTCATCATATCCCTACAGGCCCTCCTGGGCAGTCCCTCCCCAGCCTTCCTGTAGGTCCCCTTCAGATATTGAAATGTAGCTATAAGGTCTCCTTGGAGACCTCCTTCTATGAATCTATGATCAAAGGTTACTTTCTTTGGATTTTTAAGATCTGGACTTTAGGGGGGGAAAGGTTGGTCAAATTTTTTGGTTTGGGGTGCATGTGTGTCATTTTCTGTTCATTTGTTTTAAACACCCCAAAAAAAGTCTGTAAGTGGTGATGAGGAAAATTTTAAAAAATAAAACAACACATTATAACTAATCAGAATTATAAAATCAGGTAACAAATGACAACTGAAGACAACTTATAATACAGGATAATACCTACTAAAATTGCAGAATGGCCAGAAAACAATCCAGCAATAGGTTAAGCCTACTTCAGATCATGAAGAGGAAGATAAAGTACAGCAGTCAACAGGAAAGTTATAAACAATAGCAGGGGAAAAAAAAGAATGAAAACTATCTCCAAACAAAACACTTAAGTAACACCTAAGGGTGAGACACTAGAACAGGTGAGGGTGGTGAGACACTGGAACAGGTTGTCCGGGGAAGTTGTGGATGCCTCATCCCTGTAAGTGTTTAAGATCAGGTTGGATAAGGCTTTGACCTGGTCTAATAGAGGTGTCCTATCTATGGCAGTGGGGATGGAACTAGATGATCTTTAGGATTCCTTTCAACTCAAGCCTTTCTACAATTCTGTGATACTCCAAATACTGAAATTCTTTCAAGCTGAAGATCTTTTTTCCTCACACATCTTCTGATCACACTGGTTTTTTTTGCACTTGATCAGTGTTATTAGCATACAATCAAAGGTGATCTTGTGAGGACGTGATGGAGCCATAACTGATGCAGCAGTTGTATCCCAGCAATGCCTAAGTACCACAGCCAAGCTTTTAACTAGATTGACTGATTAACTAGATTGAAAAGGCTGCATTGGAAGAGGCTTTTTCTCTCTTGCCTAGCAAGGTATCACTGTCTGATGAGTGACATGAGAACAACGCACAGTGAAAGCGACTTCCACGTGAAGTTACTGATTAGTGCAGATGTTGTGAAGGCAAAAAGCTATCAGAATTTTGCAGGAAGAGCTTTGTCATTACTTAATGTAATGTGTAATTTAATCTGTAAGTGACAAAATGATTAGTAGATGACTGCTTAGTTTTCTGCCTTTCCTTCTCACACTCCAATGCACTATGAACAAGAGGGTCATCTGGGATCTTTTTCTCCTCAGCTATACTTCTGTCTTGTCTCACATCACAAGCTGACCAGAAGTCTGCTGTCATCTTCTAACAAACATGGGAGTGAGAGGTTTGGATGCCACTTCTGTTCAAACACTGTGTAGCGCAGCAGAAACAGAGCTGTTCACGATGGAGATAGCACAACACAGCGAGGTAAAATGAAATTAAAACCTACAGCTCAGCTAGAAGTCTGGAGAGATCTTAAAGAGATAGGGCACCAAGAAAGAATGGAGCAGAACCTTATCCTGACTGCATGCTCTTAATAAAATTGGGTGGCATGGTCATAGAAGAATTCATAGATCTTAGTTATGTTTAGCTTGGTTGGGAATAGAGGTTAACATACAAGTCCATATGGTATCAAAGGCAGACTACAGAAAAGTCAACAGATTAATGTTGCAGACCTTACCAAATGAGAACCTCACCTAAGGTGGGTGAGGATGTTTCAGGAAAACATGGAGGCAGGCAGAGGGAAGTGTTGAAGTCAGTTGCATGAGGTTTAACAAGGACAAGTGCCTTATCCTGCACTTGGATCACAACAACCCTGTGAATGCTCCAGGTTTGGGGAAGAATGGCTGGAAAGATGCCTGGCAGAAAAGGACCTGAGGGTGTTGTTTGACAGCCAGATGGACATCAACCAATATGTGCCCATGTGGCCAAAAAGGCCAACAGCACCCTGGCCTGGATCAGCAATACTGTGGCCATCAGGACCAGGAAAGTGATTCTCCCTAATTTGAAGTGTGATAGAAAAAGAGGAAATGGCCTCAAATTGTGCCAGGGTAGGTTTAGGTTGGGTATTAGGGAAAATTTCTACTGAAAGAGTGGTCAGGCATTGAACAGGCTGCCCAGGGAGGTCACTGTCCCTGGAGGTGTTCAAAAAGTATGTAGATGTGGCACTTAGAGACATGGTTTTATGGCCATGGTGGTTTTAGGTAGAAGGTTAGACTGAATGAGCTCAGCTCAGAGGTGTTGTGCAACTCTAACAATTCTGTTTCTGTGAATGTGTTCACCAAATGCTGTCTTCCAGCTGTTGAAAAAAACCTAAAATAAATAAACAAACAACACAACAACAAAACCAAACCCAGGCTGCCAAACCAAAACCCCAGCAAAACCCAGCAAAACCAAAACAAAAAAAAATATTTTCTCCCCTGGAATTCAAAGGTCTTGTTTGCAACTAGATCAGCTCTGTGCAGGCAGGTAGCTTCTAATCCTGCTTCAAAACAGGCTGCAAATGCCTGAGGTAAACATCATCCCTTTCTCTGTGGCCATCATGCTGGTTGTTAGACTCAGTTGCTGAAACCTCTGTGCTAAATGATGAGCACAGCTAGGCCTGCACTGGAGGCACCTGCACTGTGCATATGCTAACCCAAGACAGAGCATCTGTCACGTAAGGAAGGAAATACGAGAATTCTGAGCAATGAGTTACCAGGACAACTACTGGCTAGAGGACAAAGTTATGAAGCACCAGCCAGTACCATGGTAGTAAGCTTGAAAAGGGCAGATAAACTGTCAGTCATATCAATATCCAAAGGTAGTGTTATTAAAAAATTCCTTCTTTATTTCCTTAGTGTCCCTTTCACTTCTTATCAGGAAAAAAACTCTGTTCATACAGTTAGAGCGAGAGGTGTTTACATCTACAGCATCCCTCCAAGGAAAGCATTTCTGCTAAGACACACACAGAACTTCATTGCTGTCCTATGCTCTCTAACCCTGAGTGGTCACTTTTGCTCTCTGTCTGTGGTTATTATGTTCCTTTGGAAAAGCAAGCTGCTTTGTGCCAGCAAAACTCTGCAGGTGTGCTTTCAAAACACACACTCAGATTTCACTGGCCAATCAGATCAGAACTTCCCAATACCTGTGATAGTCTGTCATATAGTACAGGCTGTCTAGAGAGGTTGTGCAATTTCCTTCATTTGGAGGCATTCAAAACCCATCTGGATGCATTCCTGTGTGACCTGCCCTAGGTGATCCTGCGCTGGCAGAGAGGTTGGACTGGATGATCTCTGGAGGTCCCTAACATCCTGTGATTCTGTGCCATACCAATCTGACTGTGTGTGTGGACAGACCTGCCTGTTGCTGTTGCCACTATGCACATTTGGCTTCTTTCTGTACAAAGAATTGGCTTCCACCATCATAGAATCAGAACATTGTTTCTGTTGGAAAAGACCCTTAAGATTTGCGAGTCCAACCATCGACCTAACACCACCATGGTCATTCAAAATATGTCCAAAACAGCCATGTCCTAACATCTCTTGATACACCTCCATGCACAGTGACTCCACTGGGCAGCCTGACCACTCTTGCAGCAAATAAATTTTTCCTCCTTCCAATCTAAACCTCCCCTGGTGAAACTTGAGGCCGTTTCCTCTCATTCTATCACTTCATACTACTGAGAAGAGACCAACCCCCACCTCACTTGAACCTCCTTTCAGGGAGTTGTAGAGAGCAATGAGGTCTCCCCTCAGCCTCCTCTTCTCCAGGCCAAACAACTCAGTTCCCTCAGCTGCTCCTCACCAGCCCTGCTCTCCAGACCCTTCACCAGCTTTGCTGCCTTTCTCTGAAGCTGTCCAGCAACTCAAAGCCTTTCTTGCAGTGAGGGACCCACAACTGAACACAGTATTCTAGGTACAACCTCACCAGAGGCACAATTACTTCCTTACTCCTCCTAGCTATGCTTATCCTACAGTTCAGTCAGCCAGCTACACAAATCTGGAAATAAACACAGGTATCAACCTAAGTAGCCTGATTTTCAGTTGTGTTAGAAAACATACAGCTCTCAGAGGCACCATAAAGAAAAAAATCACCACTCTTTCTAGGTGCCTGAGATAGGAATATTTGGGGCATAATTACCTGTCAGAAAACCACCACAGACCTGCAATATTATTGTTCCAGCTATATTGTAAGAAATCTCTTTCCTGTCTTTCAGGTGATTAGCTCTCTCTTCTGCAAATCCAGGTTCAGCTGGTCCCTGAAGAGTCATTTCTGTATCAGATGGTTTTCTGTGTGTGATAATGTACAATAAAGACAGCCACCAAGAAACCACATCCCCTTACAAGGCAGCCTGTGTAACAGCTACATGCCTGGCTTTCACACATGAAAAAGCTGCTGGCTGTTTTCCAAGTAGATGTAGACTCAGGCTGCTTGCAGGCAGAGGATTCACATGCAAACATGAACAACACATTGCTCAGTTTACAGAATCGCTGAATATACCTGGTTGGAGGAGACCTTCAAGATCATCCAAGTCCAACCTTCCAACCAGCACTAGAGGGTCAACATTAAAACATGTCCCAGAGTGCCAGGTCCACACACTGCTTGAACACCCCTAGGGGTGGTGAATTCACCACTGCCCTGGGCAGACCACTCCAATGTTTAAGAACCCTTTCAGTGAAGAAATATTTCCTGATTTCCAGCCTGAACCTTCCTCTAGTCCTCTCATTTGTCATTGAGGAGAAAAGGCTGACCCCTCATTGCTCCAACCTCCTTCAGATAGTCATAGAGACCAATGAGTTCTCCTCTCAGCCTCCTCTTCTCTAGGTTTGCTTAGATTCAGATATCACCAAGGAACCCCTGTTACTGTCCTAATCGATGGTGTAGGACTTCAGACAGAGGAAGAAGAAAAGCCTCTTTGTGATCTGGGTGTAGAAGGTACAGGGGAAAAAAAATAATTTTCAGCAAGCCTAACTGGAGGACAAACTGCAAATGAATGGAAATTCCATCATTGCCTATAATAGTCATTTGCTCACAATCTGGGTTTTTACTATGGCTGCAATCTCTTAAAAATAAAGCTGTTTACCAGCAACCCATCAAAAAGGCATTATCAGAAAAATCAGTCAGATAAAACCACTGCAGCTCCAAGAGTGCATGAAGCCCCTACCCATCTTAAAGGCTCAGATTTATGAGACAGAAACATCGCTCCAGGCAGGTTTCAAGAATAGGTAGAGGAGGTGGAGATTACAGAGAGAAGGGTGTTGTGTTGTGGTTAAAGGTTAGAAAACTACATTCCACAGTGCTCTTCAAGAACTGCAAAATTAACTTAGGTATTTCAGGAAAGGACAAATACAAAATCATCAGTGCCGTAGAGACAAGGAAAAAAACCCCACTAACCAACCAACCCACCTTTTTTTTTTTCCCCCCTCCCAGTAAAACTCCTGTCAAAATGGAAAACGGGGGATTTACGTAGAGGTATCAGAAACAAAGTTTCATCTGCAGAGACTTCAATTTAGAAGCAGACTGTGAGAAAGGAAGAGAGCATGAGGCGTAGTAAATTTAACATTCTTCCCAGGCACATGCTGTGACAGTACGATTCTCACCTCCTAAAGCCTGTGAATCAAAGGTTTTGAAGACTCAAGCATTTCTCTCCTGGCAGTGGGTGGCCTAGTCCCTAAATCCAGCTGCCTTTCTGTCTGAGAAGCAGCTGAAATCATCTCTATGTACAGTGGATTTCTGTTATTATGCAGATTATATCAAACACACAGGTGCATATGAGTTTTCTCCTCATCTAAATTCTTCCCTCCCCAAGCAAGGTACATGTCCCACCACAAAACATTAAAGCCATACCACTCCCCAAACCAACCAAGTTATTAGATTATAAATAGCCATTTTATCTTTCTTTTTTTCCTCCTCCTCCCCCAGCTTTCATTTCCCTCAGACTTCTTGCACTGCTGATTTGGAGCTCAGCTCCTTTCAGAGAAGCAGAAGTGGAGGGCTAAGTCAGTCCAAGTACCTACTTGATTATTTGACTTAAATAGGTTGAATCCACCAAGACACTTTCACGTAGTTTAAAGCAAATGCTTGCAACAATAGATACATCTTACAGGTCCTACAGATCCTGTCCAAATTAAGCTTGGGCCAGCAGGGGTAGCTCAGCCAACATCAGGCCTTGGGAGCTTGCCTGGCTCCAAATACGGCTTTCCCCATCTCCAACCTGCCGCACGGTGCAGCCCAAGATGCTCAGACGAAATCACAGACACATCAAAGAGTCCAAACAAGGAATTTATTTTATTTTTCTGTCCTTAATAACTTCCTAGCAATCCTTTCCATATCCATCCTAGAAAGAACAGACAAAACTAAGGGCAAAGCTATCAAGAGTCAAGACCAGAGAATGAACATACAAGCTGCTAATGCGGCTGGGAAAGCAGTTTCTGCAGTCAACCACCATGTGCTCAACATGACCAGCGAAGAAGTTTATTTTCACGTCCAGCCTACACCTCCCCTGGTTCAATCTGAGGCCATGTCCTCTTGTTCTATCACTTGATAGTAGGGAGAAGAGACTGCCCCTCACCTGGCTCAATTTAACATAATTTCGGGGGTTGTAAGTCCCCTGTGGTGTCTTAAATTGTCCCCAGTGATGTCAAGAGGTCTCTTGTCAGAAGATTTGTAGCCCTGTCTTTGCTCTTCTCTCTTGAAACACTGCTGGGATGAGTTCCACAGGCTGTGCACACTTGCCCATACATCCCTTTTTTCTTGCATGACTTGGATGTCATAGATTTCCCTCCTCTTTTTGTAGTCAAGACAGTAAGCAAAATAGCATCAAAAACATTGATGAGACTATCTGTGTACACTGTCCTAATATTTCCTCATTTTCACCTCATCCTCTTCAGTAAGGGATCCAATTATACTATCCAATTATACCATCCAACAGACTTCTCATAACACTCAATTTTCCCATGGATTCACAGACCGCATTGGTTTGGAAGGAACCCTCAAAGGTCATCTCGTCCAAGCCTCCCGCAGTCAGCAGGGACACCTCCAACTACAGCAGGCTGCACAGGGCCACATCCAGTCTGATCTTGAATGTCTTCAGGGACAGAGCCTCAGCCACATCCCTGGGCAACCTGTTTCAGTATTTCACCACCCTCAAGGTAAAGAGCTTCCTCCTGATGTCCAACCTAAACCTCATCATATGCCTTGGCAGACCCTCATCTTCCACAGCAACTCTTCATCTCTGGTCAGTTTCCCTAGCCCAGCTTTGATCACTATTATACCTTTTTACTGCTTCAGAAGGTCCTGTCATTTCCATAAATAGAAGAGTGTCTGCACCAAAAAGCTACTGCAGAAGCATTTGTGGGTTTAAAATGATTTATCATTTTCTTAATAGCAGGAGAGAATCAGAGCACAGGCTCCTGATGTTTCCTGCTAACGTCCACCTCTCAACGCAGCCCTTCTGCAGCAATTTAGTGGAAATAGCTTATTACTTAGTGATAGCTGGGATTAGTCACATTAGCTTTGCTGCAGGGATGGTCTAAAATGGGTATGGTATGAGGGTTGGATCTCCATCTGCATCTATATGCATGAGATTTAAAGAAGAATGTCTAAGCAAGGATTTAGGGGGCTAATTGTGGATACTTACTTTCTAAAATGATAGCATTAAAAAGCTGCCGTCGCGCTTGGCAATTAGCAGGAGGCATTCCAGCAATTCTCCAAGTACAACTTACCTTTCTCCTTTCAAATATCTTTAAACCTTGAATGAGCCCAGCACCTAAAGATCTTAATTTAGACACAAAAGGGGTGGGGAAAAGTTCTCATCTGGGTGGAAGAGCAGCTGGAAGCCAAGTATTGCAAGAGCTTCAGTTAAGACGTTGAAGTGGGATCTGAGCTCTTTGAAGATCAGATATTTAGTGGCAAAAACTATAAGCATTCAGTTGAGTAAGAATTATTGTCTCTGTTGGGAAGGACACATTTGTTTTACTAGATAAAGCAGCAATCATTTAGCTGTTTTCTCTCACAGCAAGAAGTCCCCTGTCTTCTGAATGCATGAGAGCACGGTCAAATCCTGCATGCTTTATCTTCCCTCTAGATTTGCTGGATGAATGGAAGGGGTGAGGTTTGCAACAGGGCAGAGGACTAGCTGAAAAGCTAGTGTCAAGCTTGCAGATTTAAAGTTTAAATAGATAAATACAGAAATAAATACATATGAAACTCTTCCAGAAGTGTGAAGACTAAAAAATACATCAGCTTAAAGAAAACTCTCAGTAAAACCTGTGCTGTAAAAACTGTTTCTACTCACCTGATGCTATTAGAGTTGTACTTTAGTCATTACTACTGAGATCTTAAGTGTGCTCAGCAGCTTCCTTAGTTAGGGAAACTTATTCAGCAGCTGTGAACGTGTCATTTCTGTATTACATAGATAACAAGTAAATATTGATTTATTGGCAGAGCAGGTTCTTAAATACTGAGTTGTTCACAGAATCACAGAACATTAGAGGCTGGAAGTGACCTCCAGAGAACATCAAGTCCAATCCCCCTGCCAAATACAGGATCACCTAGAGTAGTCCATACAGGAATGCACCCAGGGGGGTTTTGAAAGTCTCCGGAGGAGACTCCATAACCTCTCTGGGTAGCCTATTCCAGGGCTCCAGCACCCTCACTTGTAAAGAAGTTTCTCCTTATGTTGAGGTGAAATTTTCCACGTTCAAACTTGTACTCATTGTTCCTTGTCTTATTACTGTGCACCACCAAAGAGAGAGCTCCCCACCCACACCTCAGACATTGATCAGATCCCCTCTCAGTCCCTCAAGACTAAACAGCCCCAGGTCTCAGTCTCTCTTGATAAGGGATATGCTCAAGTCCCCTAATCATCCTCATGTCTCTCTATCAGACTCTCTCCAGCAGGTCCCTGTCTCTCTCGAGCTGGGGAGCCCAAAACTGGACACAGTATTGCAGGTGTGGTGCCAGCAAGGCAGAGTAGAGGGACAGGAGAACCTGCCTAGACCTGCTGGACACACTTTTCTCGATGCAGCTCCAGGATACCATTGGCTCTCTTGGCCACAAGGGCACATGGCTGTCCCATGCAGAACTTGCTGTCCACTAGGACTCCAAGGACTTTCTCTGGGAAACTGCTCTCCAGCAGGACAACCCCTAACCCGTACTGGTGCCTGCTGTTATTCCTCCCCCTGCACTTGTCCTTATTGACCTTCCTGAGGTTTGCCTTCATCTAGCTCTGCAGCCTGTCCAGGCCTCGTTGAATGCCAGCACAGCCTAACAAGGGGTTGATCACCTCCCCCAGTTTTATATCACCAGCAAACTTGCTAAGGGTACACTCCATCCCCTCATCCATAAAGATATTGAACAAAAGTGAGCCCAGGGCTGATCCCTGGGGAGCACCACTACCCACAGGACTTCAAGTTGACTCCGTATCACCAATGTATATGTATATTTAACTCCACTCACCTATGTATATTTAACTCCAATTAATCTGCTATCCTGTGGGGAGGATAAGGGGGCACAGCTCGTGGAGTTGATGAAAAAGTATTATTTGCTCCGTGTTGGTTTTCCAACAACAACAAAAGGCTCATGTTCTTACAACCTCTGCAAACCAGGAACAGAATTCACTGCTGAAAAATTCTCATCACACATTTTGCAGCAGCAAACTGTAATCACACTGAACACTAAGTCTGCCCATAAGTAATACCTGCCAGCCTCGTTTTTGTCAAGACACCATCTGCCTGATTAGGCAACAGGGTTTGACTTCTTTAGGCAGGTACATAATCCTTGAGGAACAGAACTGCCAACACTTACCATCTTATGGAGTTTCAGATGCTATTTACCATTTCCTCTTAAGGCCAGAAGCCTGAGAATATTACACACCCACCCACACATCCAAACACAGCTTTTAATTATGTTCTTAGCCCCAGAGATTACGGATCGGCTGGGAACCGTAAGCTGCGTGCATCCTAAAATACCAAAACCAACCCAAGATGCCAAGAATCTCAGGATCTTCTCACATGTTGCTCCTCAGTTTTGAGGAGGGGTGGAGGAGAAGGCTTCTGATTTGGAAACATTTTTGCTAGGCAAAGTTTACCACCTTGCAGCTTATGCAACAGCTCTGACTCATTCGCTGCAACCCATCTGCTGGGACGCCTCCTGCTCTCGGCCGGTAGCCACAGTCGGGAAGCAAGCAGGAGGGCTGCAGGCCTATTTTGCCTCTAATCACCCAAAGGATGACCTGTCTGGGAGAGGGAAAATGCACCACAGAGGCAGAGGCTGCACATTTCACCTCGAAGCAGCATGCACACATGAAAAGGCAAGGAGGACTTGAAAGCTGCCAAGGAAAGATGGATCATGACAAGCCTTTGTGGAAGGTACTCACTGGAACACCACCCCTGCTCTTTGAATGTGTTCACAGGCAGCACCAGCTCAGATGGATTCAGAGCTCCAAGGCTGGAAACACAGCCTACTAAAGCCATTTGTGGTGATGGGCCAGCTGCAGTGTAGATAACATCACAGCCAGTATCTTGGCTTGCTTCAGCTGCTGTTTCCTAGCATAGTAAAACTGGCCTTTATTTTGCATTTATTGAAATGGAATTTAAAAGAATTAACTTTCACACCATTATTTTTTTTCCTGGCAGCAAAACATATTTTGGAGTTTCTTCCTTTTTTTTTTTTTTTTCTTTCTAAGAGAGAGCCTTTAACAAGTTAGCAGTTTTGAAAAGAAGAATGTTAACCACTTCAATAAATACAAACTATGAAAGAAAGAGATAATTTCTTATCTGTGGGAGGTGCTGACCGCCCAACTGTTTGCTTAAATATTCTATTTAAAGGATTCTTAAAAATACTGTTCCCTCATACCATTAAGCATCTCCATTACCATAGCCATCAAAGTAATGTTCACAGCAAATGCAGAGCAGTAGGTACATTCTCACTTGATTCATTCCAAGAGACAAGGAAAAAAAATCCTGAAAATCATGAATGGTTGTGCAGCAGTTGTGATGCAGAGTATGAATGGCCAGAAAAGCTGAGCTAATCACGGAAATATGCAGGCTGGAAAAAGACCCTCAGGATCACCAAGTCCAAGCAAGAACCCTGCTCTACAAGGGTCACCAAGGGTTTACCCATATCCCCAAGCACCACATCCAAATGGTTGGTGACTCCACCACCTCCCTGCCCAACACATTCCAATCCCTGACCGCTCTTGATGGTAAAAGAATGCTTCCTAATGTCCAGTCTAAACCTACTCAGTCATAGCTTGAGGCCATTTCCTCTTGTTCTCTCACTAATTACTTGTGGGAAGAGACCAGCACCAGCCTCTCCACAAGGTCCTATCAGGTAGTTGTAGATGAGGTCTCCCCTCAGCCTCCTCTTGTCCAAACTAAGCAGCCCCAGCTCCTTCAGTCATGCTTCATAAGATTTATTCTCCAGGCCCTTCACCAACTTCATTGCCTTCCTCTGCACTCCATATCTCCATCATTTTGGACCACTCTAACTACTGCCTGAATCAAAAGTAAACTCAGTTCTTAATTGCTTGAACGTCCCTGAAAAATAAACAAGTACCAACAACCTCAGACTAAGATTATTTGCCCTCAAGTTCTAAGCTGGAAAAAAAAAAAAAAAAAGGCAGCTCTGAAGACAATAACAGAGGTAGGAATATCATGAAGGTGCTGGAACAGTGGAACAGGTTGCCCAGGGAGGTGGTTCAGGCCCCATCCCTGGAGATATTCAAGGCGAGGCTTGACAGGGCTCTGGGCAACCTGATCTAGTTGAGAATGTCCTTGCTGACTGCGGAGGGGGTTGGATTAATGACCTTTGGAGGTCCCTTCCAACCCAAACCATTCTATGACCCTGTGAAAATACCATCTGCCTTTATAAACAAATCACACTGATGGACAAAAGGCTTCCATGCTAGCACTGTCAAAGGCAAAACTGTGACCTAAGATAAAGCCATCAATCTGCTCTTCATGTCTCCAGACTCAATGGGAACATGGTACTTGTCAATATTGATGGATATTTCTCATACCTCAATTGCTACTACTGCTGCTGCTTCATGCTTTCTCCCCTATGAGGTCAAAATTTAGCCCATGGAGACTTCCCAATCAAAACCAGGGAAAGAATTCAAAATTTGTTTCCCAGTCAGCTCAAAGCCACTGTGAAAGACAGACCTATCTGCACACATAACCATCAGCAAAGGAGCTTCAAACTCAGGTCGATACAGCTTTGAAATGATGGTCTTGAAGCAATAAGGACCTGCTCTGTGCTTAGTTGGACGTTCACATACGTTTGAGGAGCAAAGTTGTAGCTCAGTGGTGACATTGAGACTGAGCTGTCCTGGGTGCACAGCACATCCTCAGACTGGAATGTTGGTGCTGGAGGTGGGCAGGGTTCCTCCATACTGCGTGGTGTCAGGATGCTATCCTCTCCCTCTCTGCACCTTGCTAACTCAGCCTCCCCTGATTTATCTTGCAAGCAATTCAGTCCTGCTATCTATGAAAGGCTGGAGATACCAGTGGCTTCACTATGGGCCATGTGATGGAAGATCCATCAGAGCCACCCACTCCCTGTGGGACAGCCTGGGGCAGGGCTAGAGGCTGAGCAAAGCCTAGGATTAGCATATTTTATCATCATCCAAAAGTGAGCAGGCTGGTCCCAGCCCTTATCCGAGCCCTCTGCCAAGGGTTGTGCCTTGGAAAACCCTGACCTCACAAAAAGCGAGCAACCTGCCTCTCACTCCCATCAGCTGCATAGCTGTGGGAACCAGGATGGTCCAGCCATCACCTTCAGGTGCCTGGCCAAACCTTGGTAGCACCATTGTACAACACTCACAGTGAATGCCCCAACATCTACTGCAGCACCACTCACAGTTCAGATGGCCTTCCAGTGAGCACAACCATTCCCTATGAACTTATTAAAAAACAGCCCTAGTCAAGGAGCACAGAGAAATGATTGCTCTTTACAACTACCTGAAAGGAGGTTGGTGTGAGGTGGGTATTGGTGTCTTCTCCCTAGTCACAAGGAATAGAACAAATGGAAATGGCATCAAATTTTGCCAGGGGAGGTTTAGGATGGAGATGAGGAGAAATTTTTCCTGCAAGCTTGGTCAGGCATTGGAACAGGCTGTCCAAGGAGGTGGTGGAGTCACTGTCCCTGGAGATATTAAAATAAATAGAAATGGCACTTGGGGACATGGTTTAATGACCATAGTGGTGTTGGCTTGACAGTTGGACAACGCTCTTAGAAGGGTTTTCCAACTGAAACAGTTCTGTGATTGCAAGTGGATGAAGCTGCATCATCTAATTGATTCTGTGGATTCCAGTAAGTGCTAAAGGCAGATAATCTCTCTGCTCTTTATCTTTGTTCACAGTTTGGTTTCAATGCAAAGTAGTTAAATCAGGTCACGGCCATGGCACACTTAGAAACATAGAATGATTCTCCATGACAGTTTGTTGTTACTGACGACTTGCAAGTGTCACCATCCTGGTTCACAGGTGCCATGAAAAGTAAGGTCTTAATTCTCAGCCATTCACAAAGTTAACATGTTTTGAGTGCAAATTTACCCCAGATGCAGATGTGGACTCATCAGTTATCAGGTCTAAAAATTTTGGTCAAAATCATCATAACTGTACAGGGAAAAACAAACAAAGAAAAACCATAACAACAAAACCACAGAACCCCAAACCCTAACTGTAGGATTTTTAACAAGTTCCAGGCAGGATGAATTGTGTTTGTTTTCAGATGTGACAGCAAAGGGTGTAACCTGAATGCTGTTTGTAAATTTAGGCAAAAGCTATAAACCTTTCTCATTTGTCAGTTCTGTTGCAGAGCTGCTGCTCTACTCAAATATTTAGCAGGATTATAATTCTGCGTCTTATTTCCTTATCTGACCACTAAGGCAACTAATTTAGTTGTATGTAATTTAATTACCTTTAGCTGCTCTCCATCCTTGGTGCTGTCTGAATACTCCATCTCCAACTATTTAATTTTCTTTTCATTCTTCTCCTTCATTTGAATGATTGCTCTTTAGGTAGATTGCTGGTACAGAGACTGTTGCTTAACTTGTAGCATCTGCAATCAGAGCTATTCTTTTACTTCAATGCATTGTCTGGCCAAGGGGATGAACCCCAGGGCTTTGATCTTTGGTCTCTAGAGCTCACGTTCAGTAGCTGTTATTTTCTCACCGATGCTAATGAAGCTGCTCTGCTCTTTTCTTCCTATCGATTCCTGCTCCAATTCCACCACCAGGTACTATTTGCAAAGCAGAGAGTTCCCCTGATCCTTGCAAGTGTACTTTTAATTCCTTCATTTCTATTTTAAAATCCTGCCAGGTTACTGCTGGGAGATTAAAGGTGAAGAAGAAGATATTTCTTTTCCCCTTTGTGGCAGTTTAGGCTGGGTGCCCCCTGCCACTGCCACATAAAGTACACCTCTGGTGTCCTGGGTGCCCACCCAATAGGGGTGGACACAGGAAACAGCGTATTTCTACCCATAAATCCTGCGCCCTGTAAATCCATCTGCAAAGCCATTCTCTTCCTCTTTCTTCCCTCCCTGTTCCCATGGGAGATGTTCTCTCTTATCGGGTAATGCTGGGGGAGTATCCTCAAGGCCTCCTAGGCCTGTCTAGGCCTAGCGCCAGGAGAATGGGGGAGGGGCAGTCTCAGACCTGGCGAGCCTGAGACTTGCCTAGTAGCGGGAGGGGGGAAGAAAGAGCCCTGGGGGTTTGGGTATACCCTCAGGTGGGAGAAGGGAGGATTGGGAAGCCTCTGGGTGTTATGTAATGGGTTCTGTATGCTTTTGGNGGGAGAAGGGAGGATTGGGAAGCCTCTGGGTGTTATGTAATGGGTTCTGTATGCTTTTGGGATATTCTTGGCACTATCCTTTGTAGTTCTCTGTAGCTTCACCAATCGCTTTTTCCATTTAAACTTTCTATCACTCTCCAATCCATTTGTGTGAGTCTCATTCTTTTGTCCCTTTTCGGGACAAGAGAGGATCTGTCTGGCCACACCCTTTTCTTTCTTTGCTGCCCCTGATGCTAGCTCAAGTTTCACAGCCGAATTCTGTGGCATCTAGATTTCACCTATACCTAGAATCATAGAACTGTCAGGGTTGGAAGGGACCTCAAGGATCATCCAGTTCCAACCCCCCTGCCATAGGCAGGGACACTTCACACTAGGATCAGGTTGCTCAGAGCCCCTTCTTGCCTGGCCTTAAAAACTTGCAGGGATGGGGCTTCCACCACCTCCCAGGGTGACCTGTTTCAAAGTGTCACTCCCTCCAAGCATGCAGTCACAGAATCACAGAAATATGCAGGTTGGAAAAGACCCTCAGGATCACCAAGTCCAACCAAGAGCCCTGCTCTACAAGGGCCACCCTTAACCTTATCCTCAAGCACTGCATCCAAACCACCTTTAAATACATCCAGGCTTGGTGACCTCCCTAAGAAGCACATTCCAATCCCTGACCACTCTTGCTGTGACAATTCTTTTTCTAATGTCCAGTCTAAACCTTCCCAGTCATAGCTTGACCCCATTTCCTCTTGTTCTCTCACTAATTACTTGTGGGAAGAGACCAGCACCAGCTTCTCCACAATGTCCTTTCAGGTAGTTATAGAGAGTGATGAAGTCTCCCCTCAGCCTCCTCTTTTCCAAACTAAGCAGCCCCAGCTCCTTCAGTCACTCTTCAATAAGATTTATTCTCCAAAATCTCCCAAGCCCTCCACAGGAACCCAGCACAGCAGTGCAGAGGAGGTTAGGCTGCCCCAAAACAAACTGTTCTCCAAGCTACCCCAGCTCCTGGGTGCTCTCCTGTCACACACTTCACTCTTACCAGCATGCAGCTACTGGAGAGCACAGGCATAATTTCTCTTGTTTAGCATTCTCCCTGCATCACCTTTCTTACATCTCTTCTGCTGCTGCAATACCTCTAAAAGCATAATAGCCTAAAAAGGGGCATTTGGATAACAGAGGCATTTCACATGGAATAAGAGCACGGTAGGGGTTGGAAAAGACCTCTAGAAATCATCCAGCCTCATCTGGACTCCTTGCCTTCAATTTAGCCATATGTTATTTGTGTCTTAGAGGAAAGAAGCATTACACACATTTGGTTTTTCTCTGTTTTTGATTTATTAATCCTAAAAATAGAACAAAAAAACCCAGATACATTTACTTATTAGATAACCATTGCCCAAATGTGCTGCAAACAGACTGGAATTTCTTCTGCAAAGAAGAAATTCAAATATGTGAAAGATTTCATTTGGAACCAAGACAAAAAAAAATTATTTATTCCAAATGCACGTTTGCAAGGTTTTCATCTGAGTTTTACCTTGGTGATATAAAATCCCAAATAACAGTAATTATTTTCTGATTTAATGGGATGTTGTAGGGCCAAACTATAAGTGCTAGGTGGTATCTTAAATAAATTCCCTGGAGGGTTTCAAGGCCAGGTTGGATGACGCCTTGAGCAATCTGGTCTAGGGGAAGGCGTCCCTGGCCATGCAGGAGGGTTGGAACTAGATCATCTTTAACATCTTTTCCAACCTAAACCATTTTATGAATACACAGTCCAGTTGTCTACTGACCCTTAGAAAACTTACACATGCAACTCTCCCCACTTTTTAGTTTTTTTTTTTTTTAACCTACTTTCTTCCTCAGTTGGTATCATTCTAACAGACTTGGTGGCACCTCGCAGCCATTTTGCTTCAAAACTAGACACTGCCCATTCTCTGAAGTGACATCTTGGATGCCACTTCCCAAATGGAAGAGATTTCAAGGATGAAAGTTGGCTCAGCATGTGAAAGGTGTTAAGTTTGTCTCATGTTTGTCTCACCATTGCCCCATGAATATAACTGCTTATCTACAAAGCTACAAGCTCTGTGACTGGCTGTAGCAACTGACAACCAGATAAGGCCACAGGTTCTATGTTCAAGAGTGTCATAACGCAAGCTGGGGCTCCCTGTGGCAGCTAGAGATGGAGAAGACCCTCAGAGCTGACTGAGACAGCCAGTTTAGAGCCGTTTAGAGCACACAGTAACTGGGACTGGGGCTGACACCAGTCGATCATGCTATAACCATGACAACCGAATGAGGAACCGTGACCATGTGTGGGTTGGAAAAGCTCTAAAACCTCAAAGCTGAGAGGGAAGTTTGAGGCTTCTCCAACAGTTGAGGCCTTCAGGACCTGTAAAATGCCACTTGGATCTGCAGTGGTGACACTGTCTTTTCTTTTGCTGTCTCTTGCCTTTTCCTCCTTTTCTGTATTTTTTTTACTTTTCTCCCTTGCACACATCAACAAAATAAAATGGAAAAGCTTTTCTCAACCAGCTGCTTGGTTCCTTCTTGGTTTCATTTGAGGGATCCATAAAAGAGCCATCTCTTCCACAGAAGCTGATCAAGGCAGCATATAGAGAGATTGTGGGACACAGGATTCAAGCTGAGCCTGACCAGACCTTCTGGCAGTATCAAGGAATACTGTCAGCTATTCTGGTTTGGGTTTAGTTTACCTTTTGAAGACTTCAGCAGAAATCACTCAGTGATTTCTCAGTGTGAGCTTAGAGAAGCTATGTGTTACCCACCAAGTGAATTTAAGATGTCCACAGAGCTTTAGGTAAGCGTAGGAGGTCAGTGGTGGCAGGGATCTGCCAGCTCTGCTGACCCTGCTCCCCCTGCACATGGCTTCAATGCCAACCCTGCTGCACATGGCTTCCATGCCAACCCTGCTGCACATACATATCCTTCCCAGAGATAAGATTGTAGGGAGCAGCATAATTTATACTGCAAACACTACTCTGCTTCTTGGAGATGGCAGTGGATGCAGAATCATTGGCTGACAAAACCTTTAAGATGGTGTCTAACCGTTATCTACTTCTACCAAGTTTGATGCTAAGCCCTGTCCCTGAACACCAGCATGTCTGCATCTTTGAAAAACCTCCAGGAATGAGGATTCAGCCACCTCCCTGAGAAACTTTTTGGGGAAAAATTTTCTTCTCTAATGTCAAACCTAAACCTCCTTTGGTGCAACTTGAGGCCACTTCCTCCCTATCACTTGTTATCAGGGAAAAGAGACCAACCCTCACCTGGCTCAAACATCACTTCAGGTAGTTATAGAGAGTGAAAAAGGTCTCTCCTTAGGCTCCTTTTCTATAGACAGAACAATCCCAAAGTCCCACAGCTGCTCCTCAGAAGACCTGATTCAGAGCAAGAAAAAGATGGTGCACATTTTCTTCAGTGGTGCTCATGTGGATATGGGGAAGTTAGGAACAGGAGTTGAGCATCCACAGGCGCAGCAGCTGGTACCAAGATCTTATTGCAGGCAGATAGAATAAAAATCAGCAGGTAGGTGACAGCAGGAAAGTCTACAGCTGCAGAGTGCACAAGGAACCTGAGTTCACAACAAGGATGTTATCTTCTGGCAAAAGAGAAATGGTAAATTGAAGCTGCATCCTGATCTGGTGGCTGGCTGACATCTACAGCATCCTGCCACAGGTATTTTGTACTTTTGTTGCTCACACAATGCTTTTGCACAGTAAATCTTCCACTCTGAGGAGCACTACAAGAGGCAGAACGCTTTCCACAAGATGTATTGTATTTGTCTTAAGAAGCCTCCAAAATCTTGCCAAATAAGCCCCCAGAAACCAACCAACCTAAACCAACAACACCCACTCCTGCAACTCACAGATAGTCAAGGTCTCAGAAGCAAGAAAATGCCACAACTGACTCCCTTAGAGACCAAATGAAGATTGTTCTTTTTGTTATAGACTCATAGAATGGTTGGAGTTGGAAGGCACCTTAAAGATCATCTAGTTCCAACCCCACTGCCACAGTCAGGGACACCTTCTACTAGACCAAGTTGCCGAAGGCCCCATCCAACCCAGCTTTAGAGCCTCCACAGCCTCTCTGGGCAATCCATTCCAGTGCCTCACCAGTCTCAAAGGGAAGAATTTCTTCTGTTGTTTAATCTAAATCCAGTTTCCATGTCTCTAAATCCAGGAGAAAAAACATCGACACTTTTTAGCAAAATACTGAAAATTCTGGCTCACATCTGGCACCTGTTTTTTGGTTTATTACAAAGCACACAATGGCATGCAATCTTTTACTATGTCTGTGTAGTAGACATTGTACACCTCTGGCTTACCAGATGCTTATTTGTGAACCTTGCATTTCAACTATGGAAACAAAACCACCAGTTTATGGACTGAAAATACATCCCAGGAGGCATGCTCAGATTTGCTTGGCTCTGTAAGCAGACCCCCAGCCAGCTAATTCACCCTGATGTCGACTAAGCAGCACTTCTGCTGTGCTCCAAGTACTTGTTCTGCTTTTCTTGCTGGTACTAGCAGAAGCAGGGACAGAAACTGTCCTAAAAGACTCAACCAGCAGTCATTGGAACTTTTAGCCTGACCCTCAAGCAGAGGTGCTCAGTAGAGCAGGTCCACATCTCTCTTGTCAACAGAAGGGCTCCAGAGATGGACAAAGTATTCCAGGTGAGGTCTCAGCAGAGCAGAGGGGCAGAATCCCCTCTCTCCATATCTGGCCATGCTGCTTTGGATGCAGCCCAGGCTGCCATTGGCCTTCTGGGCTGCAAGTGCCCATTGCTGGCTCATGTCCAGCATCTCACCCACCAGCACCCCCAAGCAGGGCTGCTCTCTATCACAGGCTCCTCCACCCTGGATTGATAAGCATTGTTGCAACCCAGGTGCAGGACCTCACACTTGCCTGTGTTGAACCTCATGGTGTTCACCTGGTCCCACTTCTCTGGGTCCTTCTGGGTGGCATCCCATCTCTCTGGCATACTGACCACACCACTCAGCTTGCTGAAAGTGCACTCAACCACACTCTCTGTATCCCTGATGAAGACATGGAACAGCACTGGTCCCAGTACAGACCCCTGAGGATTCTCCACACACGCACCTCAGTTATTGGTAAAGTTTTGTGCTTATTTATAATTGAATTCTGAGATCTAAAAGGTACCCCAAGCTTCACCCCAAAGACACACTTCAAAGCAGACATCTGGATACTCCAACCCCAGGTTCTATGTTCTCTTTCTATCCATTAATATTTTAATACACCAAGAGGACAGAACAGCCCTGCATGTTGCAAGACTGTGGATTTTCCTCTGGATAGACCATCCCAACTAAAGTCCATTTGCTTTGGATAGGAGCAATGTGTGGCTGCAAGATGTTCAGAGTTCAGTGCTTCACTATTTTTTTTTCTGAAGCTTAGAAAAGCAGATGGGCACTAATCTGTACTTGGGAATCTAAGAGTACTGCAATGCCTTCCCAGGGTAGATTTAAAGAGGTAATGTTAGCAAGTGCTAATTTTGCATAAGCACTGGCAATGTTTATTAAAGGTAGAGGCAATATAGTAACAATTAGGAAAAATTCAGCAGCTAGCTAATAATAGGCAAAATAATTGCCTTTGGCTCTTCAGCTGTCTTTACAAATGCTTAATGTTTAAAACAGCCAAATTAGATCAGCCTAATTAAAGAGACTTCTTCCCACATACTGTTTTGTCCTTAATTATTTAGATCCTACAGGCAGATCAAATATTGAGACTTACAAAGTGCAACCTTACTACACCTTCCCCTTGACTTCTGCACTGCTGCAATATGTTGCTACCTAGTGGCAAAAGCATCTCCAGTTCAAGGGGAGACCAGGACATGCAGTCCTTGCTGTACTGAAGGCATGACATTATTTCTTGATCTAGGTCTTGACTTGTAGCTACTGTAGCACAGGAATGCTGTCAGCTCTGATGGCACCTCTCTATTTTCTTGTTTTCTCCTGTCCTACCTACACGTGTTCTGCACACTCCAGGCCTGGTTAGCTCCACCTCTTACCCATACTATGAGGAATTGCAGCTCAAGATGACAAAAGGACCCAGATAGTGCACTGGTGAGCATGAAAGATTACCAGTTGGAGCAGTCAACATTTCCTTTGGGCTACCACTAGTAGCTTTCTAGTGGCTTTGGCAGTAACAACCTCCACCTCAGCTCTCAAGTACTGACTTTAGGAAGCACTGAAGTCACAAAATCACAGTAATCATCCAGTTAGAAGAGACCTCCAAGCTGTTCCAGTCCAACCTTCAACCCAGCACTGAAGGGTCAATACTAAATCATCTTCCTAAGCACCAGGTCAACACACTGCTTAAACACCTCCAGGGGTGGTGACTCCACCACTGCCCTGGACAGACCATTCCAGTGTTTGAGAACCCTCTCTGTAAAGAAACATTTCCTAGCATCCAGCCTAAATTCAACACTGGGTGCTGCAAGGAACTCAACAACATCCCTTCAGTTGCCTGTTTCTGCTCAGTAAGGAACTGCCCAGAGGGAGCTTCTGATGGTTACAGGACCTTCAAGCAAAACTCTGGCTCTCCAGGAGAAACACCCTCTGTGTCCTTGCTGCCTCTGTTTCATATTTCAGCTCATTACCCAGCACTTCCACACCAAGACACTGGAGAATCACCTCTCCTTCAAGGCATATTTAGTTGAAATTTGCTGTAATTTACCCACACCGTGGGATCAGCAATTTCTTACTAGTGCTGCCTTCAAAAATTAAGTGAATTACAAGAAATACTAATGCAACCAAGAGCTCTTCTTCTCCCTTCCCCTCCCTACCCAGAGCACAGAGAGCTGCTTTCCTTTAGAGTCCTTCCCACAGGCTCCCACGTCATGGAGATTAGCAGACAATGCAGAATTGTCTGAGAACATGTTGGCAGGAAGCAGTTAGTGTCAAATTAGCCAAGTTAACATGATAGATGGTGATAAACTGAACACTTGGGATACTATGTGCTTGAACTATGTGGTGCTGTGTGTACCACAGCAACTCCAGCTCCTAAAACCCCTAACTGGGTGACTTCCCCCACATAAAAACACTCCTAAAGATACCTCCCCCTCTTCTCAGATGGTTCCCTCTCCTCTTCAGCAGCTATAAAACATATGGGGTTTATGCTGCTAAGAACCTTTGTAAATCATGCTTACAACACCTGGGGGTTATACTTAGCCACAGACACCTCTTCAGCTGATGTCAATTGTTGTAACTGCCTTGACATCAGAACCAAGATTATTTACAGCAGCTGAGCAGCTCTCCTGCTGTGCTCAGCACTTGAAAAGGTAGGCAAAGGAGAACTCTGTTTGCTTTAGGTTTGTTTAGGAATATTTTTAAGCAGAACTTGGCCTTGAAAAACTGAAGACCAATGCACTTCTTGACTCAACTCCAGCCCTGTCTGCTTGAACTCTCAAAGAGTAGCTCCCAGGATATGAAATGGTTAGTCCTGACCCTCTGCAACTGAGCAGTCTGGCTGCCCTTTCCCTTCTATGGTACACACCTAAAGAAACACATCTGACAATAACATGAATATATAGTTATAGAAATACAGACATTTTAAAGCCATTTACCATTTGTCTCACTCTCTGAAAAGACAGGGTGACAACCACCTTTAGTAGAAGCAACTACAACAACACCGAATCATCTCACCAGCTTCCCTATGCAGTCAGGAAAGGGAGCACTGAAGAAGCACCTCCACACCATAATTCAACCCACCTGAGAAAGGCAGCTTCAACCAGCTCTTACCTCCTAAAATGGATGGGAATTCCTCTCCATCTGTAACCACAGCAGGACTCCAAGTTTCCTTTTCTCTTGGAAGAAGTTTAGCACAAGCAGGAATGCCTCAGCAAAGGAGAGTGCCACAAACCAGCATAGAACATCCTTCACAGCAGAGCACTGGGCAGGACTGCCCAAGAGAGCTGCTATTTACCCAGTTAAGCCCTGCCCCTCCCAGAATTCAAGGCTCCTTCTGCACTGCAAATTTGCAACAGGTGTCATGGAGATATGCTACAGGTGTCTTTAATTGGTCACAACAACTCCATGCAATGCTTCAGACTTGGGGGAGAATGGTTGGAAAGTCTCCCAGCAGAAAAGGACATAGAGGTGGTGGATGGCAGCCCACTGAACTGAGCCAGCAGTGTGCTCCAGTGGCCAAGAAGGCCAGCAAGCAGCCACAGCAGCATCTTGATTTGTATCAAGAACAGTGCAATCAAAAGGACCAGGGAAGACCTGTACTGAGCCCTGGTAAGGCCCTCACTCCAATAAGGACATTGAGGTGCTGGAGTAGGTCCAGAGAAGAGCAACAAAACCGGTGAAGGGTTTAGAGAACAGGGCTGGTGAGGAGCAGCTGAGGGACCTGGAGTTGATTAGTCTGGAGAAGAGGAGGGTGAGAAGAGACATCACTGCTCTCTACAACTACCTTCCTCTTAGTATCAAAAGTGATAGTACAAGAAGAAATAGCCTCAAGTTGTACCAGGGAAGGTTTATGTTGGATATTGGGAAAAATTATCTCCTGCAAGAGCGGTCAGGCACTGGAACAGGCTGCCCAAGGAGGTGGTGGAGTCACCATCCCTGGATGTGTTCAAGAAACGTGGACATGGCACTTTGGGACATGGTTTAATGGCTGTGGTGGTGTTAGGTCAACTGTTGGACTCGATGATCTTAGAGGTCTTTTCCAACTGAAACAGTTCTATGACTCTAACTCCTGGTACTTAAAGTTTAATCTGGGTCCACTCCCCTGTGTGCTTTTGAAACCTTTCCTTATTGTTCCCTGTATACCAATTAACAAGTAACAGTCATAAGCTATGGAAAAGGTTAAGCATTTCTTCTCCACAGGTTTAAGGCCATTAATACCAGAAGAATAGTTTTAAACTCTCAAAATGTTGCTTTTATATTTGTAGGTTTTTTTCTTAAAAGGTTTACAATTATAGCTGAGCTTCTTCTGGAGCCGCTTCTTAGGCAAAGCTCCTGGGCAGCCCTCACAATATTACATACTTGGCATTTCTGTGCTTCTCTGTAAGATGGAGAGATATGGATTTGATGGGTTGACTGTCCAGTGGATAAGGAATTGGCTGCATGATCACAGCCAAAAGGTAGTGGTCAATGACTCAATACTGAGATGGAGACAGGTGACAAGTGGTGTCCCTCAAGGGTCTGTACAAGGAAAAGTGCTGCTCAATATCTTCATCAGTGCTATAGACAGTGAGATTGAAGGCACCATCAGCAGGTTTGCTGAGTGGTGCAGTTGGTAAGTCTGAAGGATGTGATGGGTGCCATCCAGAGAGACCTGCGCAGGCTAGAGAGGTGGGCTGAGGACAACCTCATGAGATTCAATAAGGGAAAGTACAAGGTCTTGCACCTGGGCCAGGGCAATCCTCAATATTAATCCAGGCAACAAAATAAACAGCCATCCAAAAAAAGAAAAAGGAAAAAGAAAATATAAAACATTGCGGGAGGCTGGTATCAGTAAAACCCCTTCCAACATTCCCTACCTTCAGGCAGCAGCAAACCTCACATGGTTAAAACTTATTTTTTCAGTCATTCTCCTTACCCATCCCACACACTAGAACTTATCTGACATGAAAAGAGAGAGATAGGTACAGTATTAATTTTAGTACAGACAAATTATGTTAAAGGCTGTCGACACTTAGTCTGGCACAACTGCTCCACACATACAACACTGAGGCAGAGTGGCAAAATTCAAAGCACAAAGGACAACCTGAAAGAGGGAGTCAGGATGGTCTCATCTGCCTGCTGCAAATGGATCACAGAATCACAGCGTGTTAGAGGTTGGAAGGGATCTCCAGAGATCATCCAGTCCAACCCCCCCTGCCAAAAGCAGGATCACATAGGGTAGTCTGCACAGGAATGCATCCAGGTGGGTTTGGAAAGTCTCCAGAGAAGGAGACTCCACAACCTCTCTGGGCAGCCTGCTGCAGTGCTCCAGCATCCTCACTGTAAACAAGTTTCTCCTTGTGGTGAGGTGAAACCTTCTCTGTTCAAGTTTGTATCCCTTGTTCCTTGTCTTATTACTGTGCACCACTGAAAAGAGATTGGCCCCCTCCACTTGACACCCACCCCTCAGATATTTATATACATTGATCAGACCCCTCTCATCCTTCTCCAGACTAAACAGTCCCAGGGCTCTCAGTCTCTCTTCATAGGGGAGATGCTCAAGTGCCCTAATCATAAGTCAGAGTTAATATCTATTTGAACCCCACCCCAGGCTTTTGGGAGCCTCAGCCAAAAGACGTTATTTCTGCAAGTGCTTATGAAACATTTCAGAGTGATTTAGGGGGTTGTGCACCAGGAAACAGCTTTGTGGAGCTCTTCATGGGGGTGTAATGGCTCATCTGGGAGATGCCCATACTGCAGTACCCACCAAGGAATGCATCTCCTCCTCATGCAAGGCTGCCTGCAGGAGATCTGTGCAACTCAGGGGCTTCTTGGGTTTGTTTCTGTTTTAGCAAGTCTAAGAGCTTAACAATTTCTTTCGTTGTAAGGAGAAAAATCAAAACGAGAGCCCAAACCCCCCATTTCCTATTTATTTTTAGTGCTACTTAATGTGCATCCTGCTAAGCCAACAATCATCCCAGTGTGAGCTGACTAGAAGCTGCAGCAGGTAGCTGCCTGCCTTGCTATCAGGGATCAGGCTGGATGAAAGCAAAGCAGTTAGAAGAGGTTTATTATGTGGAGTATACCTGACCAGAGGATCCTAGTTGTGCTTCCACCCACATTTTAAAGGCCTTCATTTTCCTATGGGCAGTCCCTTAGGTTCAGCAAAGAAGAAAACAGTGAACCCCTAGAAGGGGAACAAACCTCTCTCTCCCAGGCTCTGCTATGAAGATTGCACCAAATAAGCTGTGAAACCACCTCTGGCTACCAGGAGTTATCTTCTTTTCCTTGTCTCTGCTTGTTGCAGAAACATTTCAGTCTCACCTGAGGGGAAGAGCAAGAGCAGCTGCTCCCATGCAGGGACAGGAGAAGGATTTGGCAGTGAAGTCCCTCCACCCTGCAGAAATGCTTCCAGCTTTGACTCAACATCTGCCTGCTGATTCACCAGCAGCTGCTTGCTAGCTTCTAAACCAACACTCAGGACAATGGCTTGGGTTTAGTACTCGATCCTTAAACACTGCTTTTGCTTATACAGACACCTGCCTGATGGAAAAAGCACATTTCATCTCCTGTGTATATATATATGAATCATCTTTGAAAGTCTGAGGTCAGTCCTCTATTCCAAGATTTTGCATATTGTCTTAGTTTAGAGCAAGACAGATGCTTTTTTACCTCTTCCAAAAGGGGTAAAAGAAAAATGCTCACATAAAGGATTAGACAAGGTTGGAAAGTTTAAATGGAAATGCTATTCACGACTACATACAACAGTACAAAGCATATAAAATACACAAAATCCATCATCTGGGCTTAACACAGAACTCCATTAAGCCAAAGCTTCACACAAACCTCCCTTTAAACCAGCCCAACAAAGCCAGGCCTTCATGCTTGTCCCCCCACATCTCTCTGCCCTCCCTACCACACCATTGTGACACAGCTAAAATTCAGCTTGGCAGCTCCAGGCCGAGTTGGCAGCATTGCCAAGGCCAAAACCAGGACTCATTCCTCTTCAAGAGATAACAGCCTGTGCTCTCCTGGGAGGAGAGAGGGGGGGAGGGAAAACTGACTCTGCAGCCAGTTTTATAGGGATGCAGGACTTCTGGGAATGAAATACACTTTCCAGTCTACCTCATGGACACTGAACTTCCTGGAGATCTGTAACTTCATGGTTCTTAAAAGCACCTAGCCTCAAAATTATCACACACACAGACATATATATGTATGCAAAAGCAAGCAACAGGGAAAAAGAAATAATTATCCCAAAGCAGCATTTATTTTCACAACAGTATTTCCATTTTTTTCCCAATGAAAGGAATACTGGATTATTATCAGCTTTGGCTGCTGTGGGAGGGCTTGCTAGAAGAAAAAAAAAAAACCAAAAACCAAAAAACCCCCAACAAACAACTGTACAGACAAACCTCTGTGGTCTAACCTAACATTCAAACCAGGTACCTGCCAGTCAAAATAATGCACTTGCAAATGCCTAACCACCTAAAGCAAATTGGAGAGATGTGCTTTAGATATAGGACTTTGGAAAAAGTTAGATTTCACATTTCAGTTCCATCCTCTTTTTTTTTTTTTTTGCCTGCAGTCTTCCATCAAGAAATCCCACAACAGTCTTTTCCTAGGAAATTCTCTTATCAGTATGTTTTAAGGCCAAATTTACTGTCCAATTTTTCTTCACTAACCTCTTAAAGACATTCTGCGCATTTTGTAATAAACTGCAAAGAAGAGGAGACGGGCAGAAAACAATTTCCCACAGCTGAGGGCATCATTTCTCTCAAGGAGCATGCTTTTGGGGCTACATAAACACAGCTCTGTCTGCAAAGGAGTGAATCTTCATGAGCTAATTTTCATTGAATCATAAATTGTACTGGGTTAGAAGGGACCTTAAAGATCACCTAATCCACCTTGCTTTAGGCAGCAGGAACACCTGCAACTAGAGCAGGTTGCTCAGAGCCCCATCAAGCCTCACCTTGAATGTCTAAAGGGATAGGGCATATACCACCTCCCTGGCAACTTTTCCAGTGTTCCAGCACCCTCATAGTAAAGAACTTCTTCCTAATGCCCAATCTACTTTCAAACCATTGCCCCTCATCCTCCCCAGTTTTCCTGTAATCCCCTTCATGTACTAGAAGGCTACTATAAGGTCTCCGTGGAGTCTTCTTCAGCCTGAACAATCCCAACACTCTCAGGCTATCATCACAGGGGACATGCTACAGCCCTCTGATAATTTTTCCATCCCTCCTCTGGAGCTGTTACCTCAAGTCTGTGTCCTTCTTCTGTTGAGGACCCCAGAGCAGAGCAAAGAGATGAACCCACCTCTTTCTACCTGCTGACCAGGCTTCTTTTGATGCAGCCCAGGCTGTCATTTGCCTTCTGGGCTGCAAGTGCCCATTGCTGGCTCATGTCCAGCTTCTCATCTGCCAGCATCTCCAAGACCTTTTCTGCAGAGCTGCTCTCTCACAGATTCCCCCAGCCTCTTTTGATAATGAGGATTTTCCTGACCCTGGTGCAGGCTCTTGGACTTGTCCTTGTTCTGCCTCATGAGGTTCACCTGGGCCTGCTTCTCCAGGTCCTTCTGGATGACATCTTGTCCCTCTGTCATATCAACCACACCAGTCAGTTTGGTGAGCAAATTTGCTGAGAGTTCCCTTGATCCTACTGTCTGTATCATTAATAAAAACATTAATCAGCCCTGGTCCCAGTAGAAAGGACCAAAATAAGTCAAAATATTAGTACAGACATGCTAGGTGAAGCTGGCATTAGTCTTTCCTTGAAACTCCTACTCCATAATATTACTATTAAGTTATTCAGATTCTAATAACACCAGCTTCCTTAATTTCATTAGGAAAAGAAAGTTATTTGTTAACAGAATAAGATTAAATGCTGGTGAGATGCTATGCAATCTCTTAGTGTTCCACAGGGCTCCTGAAGTTCTCCTGTGGGTTTATGTCAGACTATAATGTTATTGTAGTCAACCTTGCCATGCTGTAAACAGCACAAGATTTAACTGTAGGACATATATTGCACTGCAGCTATAATAAAGTGCATATATGAGCTGTTTTCTAGTAAAAAAAAAAAAATCCAAACACCTCCACCAACCACCAAAGATAAAATCATTTTCTGCTATTACAGAGTTTCAACTCAATATATTACTTCCACCTTGAGAAGTCACTTGCTGTGCAGGGCAACTTTACCTTTTCCCTAGCAGCAGAGATTCTTCTCTCCATCCCTCTCCCCTGGCCTTTATGATGCCTTCAGCTGTGCCACTGCAAGCAGGTTTAGAGGAGATCCCTGCCATTGGACTCAAGGAGAAAAGCAAAGCCCTGAAATCCAAACACCATCAATTTTTAATCCAGAACTGTGACACTATTCCCAGGACAGTGCAGACACAGAAGCACAGACTCAGGCACTAAAGAGGAACCCCCACTTCTTGCCAGGAAAAGCCATCACACAACACTATTCCTTTTCCACACTCAGCCTGCACTCCTCTCTGCCCATCCATCCATCACAGACTCCTGACAAATGGTTGTTTTAACACAATGCAATAGTCCATTCACAGGAAAACTGCACATTTGGCAGGGAGAAACATAAGTATTTCATCTGGGGCTTTAGAGGACACAGCTGAGGCTTCACACAGATAGCTTTTAAAGGAACCATCCTTCCCCACAGTGTTTATGGTCTCTACTATACAACAACCCATCAAAGGCACAAAACAAGAGTAATAAGGCAGGTAAAGCATGAAGAAATCCTGGACAAGTGCAGCAATATCTCACAAAACTCAGCTCCTTAAGGCTGGACCAGCAGAAAGTTACAACCATACATTTTTGTTGGAGCAAGTACACAGTCTGCAGACACACAATTAAATCTTTTTGCTGTGAATTAGCACCTTGGGACCAAGCAGAACAAAAGAAACCACAACTTTGAAGGTGAACTTACAAATCACATTAATTCCTACAGTAGCACAGAACAGAGTTAGAATCATGGAATTATTATGGTTGGAAAAGACCTCTAAGATCATTGAGTCCAACCATCAATCTACCACCACCATAGACAGTAAACCACATCCTGATGCACCATGTTCTCTTAAAGCTTCCAGGGATGGTGGTGACTTCACCACCTCCCCAGGCAAGCTTCTTTCTTGCAGTCTTCTAAGCACACTATGAGACAGCAACTCCAGGACACCAAAGAAGTGTTTTGTAGGTTTTGTATCAGGAGAGCTAGTCATGACTGTGCACTTAACTCAAAGGCAGCAGCCAGGAGAAGGCAGGAGAAAAGAGCAGAAGAGATGTTTTGTGTCCTGGGAACCAGCTGCTTGCTCTCTCCCAAGATGTTTAACAAACCCAGAGATGCATCCTGGGAGGGCCATCAGGCAGGTGGTGGTGATCAACAGCATCTCCAGGTCTACTAGCAATTGGTTAATGGAATTAGGTTCATTACAGCCTTGCACTTCACTGGTTTGATATCCCTCTGCCTGTAGAAAAGCTATAGCCTTCCCTGCTAGGAGCTGTGCACAGGACTGCAGATATCCAGGCAGGAATTCCAGCCCTTAGTGATGGCACCAATCACCTCTCAGTGTAAAGGGAGGAAGGTGTGTGAAAGGCAGATGTGAAAAGCTGTTTCAAAGAATTTCCTCATCTTGTCAACAGAATAAGATCCAGAACTTACACTAAAAGCAAAATACAGGAGCAAGATAATCCACCAAGACCTTCCACCTCTATATCTCAGTTTGATATTAGGATTAGGTGAGACAGAAATAAACGTGTTCTCTCTCTCTTCCTCCACTCAGGAGGCAAAGGCTGCCTTCAGAAATCTCAGATTAAGCCCCTAATTGACCAGGTTCCTGAATAGCATCACCAATGGCATCTACCTACATGTTCTACAAGTCTAACAATGCGGTTATCAAGAGCAAAGGGACATTTCTCATCACCAAGGCCTACACTGGGACCATGGCATATGACGAAGCAAGCTAACAGCAAGATTCACTGCAGCTGTCAAACAACTGTAGCAGGACCTGTTTCATACAGCTCCAGTCACAGTGTGACATCTAATGTCAAAAAGCATCTGAAACTTTTCATTAGTCACCAGAGCCAGCCTNTGCATGTGTTTCTAAAAATCCAGTGTCTCCTTGCTCTTCCCACATTTTAGACCTTCAGAAAAAAAAAAAAAAAAAAAAAAAGGGATGGAAAGCTGAGCCTGCTGGGATGCTCAAGAAGGTGACATTAGGCTCAACACTGGCTTGGGAAAAGCTGCAGATACTTGATATATTAATTGACCTGCTTTTGAAGAGAAATAAAATGCATGACTATTACAGCCCTGCTGTTGGGCTGAATTCCGTCATCCACATGTACCTCTTGGAGACAATGAGAGTGAGCACGTTCAGTTCAATGTCTGTATAGTGGCTTCAGGCACCCTTGTGCTCACACACTGCTTAGAAAATAGTCCAGCCATGGTGGCAAGTCCTAATTGCCAGGGGGAGAAGCCCAGAGCCCTGTCTTTTGCTGAGCAAAGTACTGAGATGTGAGCAAAACCCTTTCACAGAGGCATCAGAAATCAGACTGCTTGAGAGCAAGAGAAATGAGGGCCACAGAGATGATCAAAGGGCTGGAGTACCTCTGCTGTGAGGATAGGCTGTGGGAGCTGGGGCTGTTCAGCGTGGAGAAGAGAAGACTCCAGGGGGACATTAGAGGTGCCCTACAATGCCTGAAGGGATCCTACAGGAAGGCTGCAGAGGGACTTCCCATAAGGCTATCTAGCAACAGGACAAGGAGGAACAGTTTTAAGCTGAAAGAAAGTAGGATTAGACTGGATCTTAGAAGAATTTCTTTAGTAGGAGGATGGTGAGAGTCTGGTATAGTTCTCCCAGGAAGGCTGTGAATGCCTCCTCCCTGTGGGTGTTGAAGGTCAGGTTGGATGAAGCCTTGAGCAGCTGAGTCTAGCTGAGAGGTGTCCCTGCCCATGCAGGGGGTTGGAGCAGATGATCTCTGAGGTCCATTCCAAACTAAGCCATTTTGTGATTCTATGCCCTGAATTCTTTGAACACCAAAGCAGTTTCTCCCTGGAGACCACAGTGATGGGCAAGGGAAGCATGGAGCCTTCAGCAGCTTGGTCAGAGCAGGCAAGCAGCTGTGGCTTTCTGCTAAGCACAGGCAGCATTACTTCTATAGTATGGTTTACCCTCTACAAGGACAACAACAGCAGGCAACAGCTCTCTTCCCCATCTCCAGCTCACAGCAGTGTGTCAAACACATGGCTTGGTCTACAGGCCAGCACAAACTGCTCTCCAAAATGCACCACATGGTTTCATTTAAAGCAGGTTGCAAGGGCAGCCCAGTAGAGCGAAAGATTACAACATAACTAAAGCACTCTGTTATTTTTAATTAAGCTCCTCACACTGGCAAACATTTATCACTGGGATTTCTGTGGGGTTTGTTTCATTCTCAAGAAAAAAAAACACCCAAATTGCAAACCAGCAAGTGACAGAAGGACCCTGGTGAGCTTCTCCTTGAGTTCCCACTGTTTGCAATGCACTCAGCAAGAACTCATCCTAGCACTGAGGATCAGGTATTATTTCCACTCGGTCATGCAGGGCATCAAGACAACAACTGACCAGGACAGTGCTGTCCTCTGCTGCAGTGCTGGCTCTCAGAGAGACGACATGGGAATGGCAAATGAGGGACACAAAAGATGGGGAGACAGCAGCTCCAGGCAGGATTAGTTTTGCATTGACTCACTGCAACGGTAGCCTTTTGAAAACCACTTTGTGACTCTGTACCTATCATGTTGCTGTAGGAATTGCAAAAATAAGGAACATTTTCTCAGGCACCCATTCAAGACACAAAACAAAGAGGAAGTACCAGGTGCAAAAACTTGACAGGAAACATAGGTCAGGTTCCAAAATCTTACCAGGAGCATGCAGAATGTATTGTGTCTCTGCCATAAGCTTGGCTTTCAGTAAAGTAATCAGACCCAGATTTCAAGGATTCTTTTTAATTTCAGCTCTTTGGGTCATATCTGAGATAGCTTGGTCCTGTTATTTGCACCCACAAATAACCTTCAGCATGACCACAACAGCCAAGAACTGCCCACTGAAGTGAAGTCTTTGATGGAAGAACTTATAACAGCCTTGCAGTAGCTGAAGGGGTCTACAAGAAAGATGGGGAGGGACTTTTTACAAGGGCTTGTAGTGACAGGTCAAGGAACAATGGTTTTAAACTAGAGCAGGGTAGATTCAGATTGGACATTAGGAAGAAGTTCATTACTATGAGGGTGGTGAGACACTGAAATAGGTTGTCCAGGGAGGTGGTGGAAGCCCCATCCCTGGAGGCACTCAAGGTGAGGCTTTATGGGACTCTGAAGAACCTGATCTAGTTGGGAATGTCACTACTGACTGCAGGGGATTAGGACTAGGTGACCCCTAGAGCTCCCTTCCAACCCAGTAGATTCTATAATTCTGTCTCAAGGCAGGACCTGAAAAATTATGGTAGCCAAAGAAACTGCTCTGGAACATTTCCCTCTTGTGCAAATGTAGCTTCTCTGACAAAACCCCTGCAGTTCATCTATTTTGTACTACCAAAGTGTTTAGGTAGATAAAGGTGGCAGAAAGTCACCTTCCTCCTTTACTACCTCCTTCAATATGGATGCAATCTATCAGAATCAAAAGCAAGAAGAGACTTTAGGTTATGTTGGGTGATGTGTGTCAGAATGGCTTGCTGGGACTTGGCAGCCCACCTGCTTGGTTAGTGAGAGGCATGCACCAGCAGTGCTTCAACCCAGGGTCTTGGCTTCATCCAGCCAGTCCTTGAGCTCCACCACTAGAAGTTTTGACTGGGGTCAGCCAGCTGGTGCCTGGTCTGCTGAAGACACTGTCCCCAGACAGACATCAGAATTCATTGTCCAAGAGCAGAGAGAGGTGAGAAGAGTTGACTCATAAAAGTGAGAGGCCTCCTGTCTTCAGGATGGGTACAAGTTGCTACTGGAGAGATTTGGACTAGATGCCAGAAAAAAAAAAATTCACCATTTGAAGTATTTCACACTGGACTTAACTCCCAAGGCAGAGAGTGGATTGCCCTACATTAGACAGTTTCAAAGCACAGCTTGAGAGGGTGCTGGGCCATCTCATTTAGTCTATACTCTTACCCTGAAAGATTGAACTTGATGATCCCTGAGGTCCCTTCTACCCTGGTATTTTAAGAATCTATGAAACAGGTGACTACTGCAGATATACCTGTAATCTCCAGAGATATGACCAGCAGACACAATAATTCTCCTCTGGTAGTAAAAATGAGGGGAGATGGCAGAGTCTGGGAAAACCACTTCAAGCAGATCTTCATTTATTTATTTGTAACATTTACATGTGAAGTGGGATTTGACATGAATAACAATTTCACACATGAGTTTCAGAGTTAAAGTTTCATTTCATTCCCTGAAGGAGAGCACTGATTGCTCAGACTGCCATTCCATAGGCCCAGCTACAGACCAACTCAGCATTCAGAGGCATCACTCCAACATCTCTCAATTTCTTTCTCACTTCTCTTGCTCTTTCCTATTTTTGCCTTCATGAATCTCAGTATCACAAGTATTGCTTCTCAATTTTTGTAGACTATATTTGAAGAGGTATTGCACAAGAAAGGAGTATGTTTAGAACAAGGAATTCTCAAAAGTCTATTATGGGAGGCAACAATCAGAAATCAGAATGTATTTTGTGTTCTTCTCAATTCCCTGGTGTAAAAAGTCGTAGAAGATGAAGCCATTCTGCTTGGCAAAAGATAAGTCCTTTTACTTCCACCTTTTACATATTCTTTAGGCCAAGAGCTAGGGAAGATTATAATGACCTGAATAGTACCGGAAAAGGAGTTTTCTAGAACATCAGATTCACAAAATATATCTGCTTGGAAGAGACCACCAAGATCATCCAGTCCAACCTTTGATTAAGCAGTGAAGGGTCAACACTAAGCCATGTCCCTAAGCACCAGGCCTGCTACTTGGAACACTTCCAGGAATGATGACACCACCACTGCCCTAGGCAGACCATTCCAATGTCTGAGAACCCCTTCAGTGAAGAAATATTTCCTAGCATCCAGTCTGAACCTTCCCTGGTGCAGCTTGAAACCGTTTCCTCTGGTCCTGTCACTTGACACCAAGAAGATGAGGCTGGCCCCTCCTAGGTCTAACTTGCCTGCAGGGGGAGCAATGAGGTCTCTCTCCTCAGCCTCCTCTTCTCCAGACTAAACAGCCCCAGCTCCCTCAGACTGCCCTCATAAGCCATGTGCTCCAGTCTCATTGCTCTTTTCTGGACACACTCCAGCCTCTCAATGTCCTTTCTGGAGTGAGAGGCCCAGAACTGAACACAACACTCAAGGTGTGGCCTCACCAGTGCTAAGCACATGGGGATGATAACCTCCCTGTCCCTGCTGGCTAACATGTTTCTAACACAAGCCAAGATGCCATTGGCTTTCTTGGGCACCTGGGCACACTGCTGGCTCATGTTCAGTCATCTGTCAACCAATAGCGCCAGGTCCCTCTCCAAGCTGCAGCTTTCCAACCACACATTCCCAAGTCTGTAACTTACCATGGGGTGGCCATGATCCAGGTGCAAGACTTGGCCCTTGGCCTTGTTAAACTTCATACAGTTAGCCTTGGCCCATTGGTCTAACCTGTCCAGATCCTGCTGTAAAACTTCCTTACCCTCTAGCAGTATGACATGGCCACCCAGCTTGGTGTCATCTGCAAACCTACTGCGGGTGCCCTCAATCCCCTCATCCAGATCATTAACAAAGGTATTAGAGAGGACAGGGCCCAGGACTGAACCATGGGGGAATGGAAGGAGGACTTTCTGTTCTGAAAGATAAGAGGCAGGCATCTGCCACAGAAGAACTGCAGAGAATGGGGATACAAAGTTCTTACAGTACTCTATCAGTGGCTCTAAAAGTCCCACGTATCAGAATTTCTTTCAGCTACCTAGAATCTCCCCCAGTTCCCACTTTGTCCTAGTCGATGAATAAAGGAAATCTGAGACACATCTCCAACACATTTCTGCCAGGCACAGTCATAATTCATGGCCCTGAGGAAGTCAGCACAGATTTTCTAGCCATCAGTTTTTACAGCTCCCAGAGAGGAAACAGAGATAGAGCTGGGCCTGTGAGCACAGGGTCCCGGCAGCTCCCATCAGTGTGCTGCACTGGCGGAAAGGGAGTCCTTCATCAGATGCTATTTTTCTTTCTGCGTTATTTTCTCTAAAAACATAGGCTATGGAATCATAACTGAAGTCTGGCTATACCTCACTATGCCAAGTGAGATCAAAGCCCCAAAGCACTCATAAAAATTAAAGGAAGACAAACTGTGCTCCAAATCCCCAGAGAAGAAGAAAAATGTTGCAACAGAGCGATGCAATCCATTTGGATCCTGTGCTGCTGCAGCACCAGGTATTTCTGTTCTGATGGAAACTGATGGTTTGTTATGGCAGCCTGTGACAGATACAACTCCTCAACAGTGTGAATGGTAGCACAGGGTACTGGCATCACTGCCTGTTCATAGACTCACAGAAAGGTCTGGGTTGGAAGGGACCTGAAAAATTGTCTAGATCCAACCCCCACCATGGGCAGGGACACCTCCCACTATATCAAAGTTGCTCAAGACCTTATCCAACCTGGCCTTGAACACCTTCAGGGAGGGGACATCCACAACCTCCCTGTGCAACCTGTTCAAGTGTCTCACCACCCTCACCCGCAAAGAATTTCTTCATCTCCAGTCTAAATCTGCCCTCCTCAAGTTTCAATCCATTCCCTCTTATCATATCACTACAAGTCCTTGTAAAAAAAGTCCCTTCCTGGATTTCTTATAAGCTTCCTTAAGAACTGGAAGACTGCTCTAAGATCTCCCAGAAGCCTTCTCTTCTCCAGGCTGAACAGCCCCAACTTTCTCAGCCTATCCCCATAGGGGAGGTTCTCCAGCCCTCAGATCACCTTCATGACCTCCTCTGAACCCACTTCAGGAGTTCCATACCCCTCTTATGCTAGGGACACCAGAACTGGACATGGTGTTGCAGGCAGGGTCTCAGCAGAGGGGCAGAATCCCATCCCTGTCCTGCTGCTCTCATTGCTTTTGATGCAGCCCAGCACACAGCTGCCTGCTGGGCTGCCAGTGACCACTGCTGGCTCATGGGGAGTTTGTCATCAACTGACACCCCCAAGTCCTTCTCCTCCAGACTGCTCTGGAGGCACTCCTCACCCAGCTTGGATTTGTGCTTCAGGTTGCCTTGACCCAGGTGTAGGACCTTGCACTTGGCCTTGTTGAACTTCATGAGGTTGGCTTGGGCCCATCTCTCAAGCCTGTCCAAGTCCCACTGGATGGATCCCTTCCCTTCAGCATGTCAACCACACCACACACCTTGGTGACATCTGCAGACTTGCTGAGTGTGCTTCAGTCCCACTGTCCATGTTGCTGACAAAGATGTTAAACAGCACTGGTAGCAATATCAGCCCCATAGGGACACCACTGGTTTCGATTTAGACATTGAACCCTTGACTGCAACTCTCTGACTGCAGCCATCCAGCCAGTACTTCATCCAGTTCCTGCATGATGTTGACTAACTTGCTGCATATTGATGTGTGTGATGGTTTGTCGGTGTGGGGGGAATTTCAGCTCACACCGACACAATGTGCCTCAAAGTTTAATGTGTAGGGGCTTGAACGCAGTTGATCCAGTTAAAATTAACATATCTTTTCAAAACGTAAAAACTGCACCTTCCACTTGCCTCTGCATCACAGGACTTAACAATGCAAATGGGGTTTTAAGGAGCTACCTTCTAAATATTCAGATGAAATAGTTTGTTGTGAACAAAGAGACAGATTTTTTGGTGGGCCTGTACTGAGATGAAAACAGAGCTTCATATTATGTAAGCATCATTTCAAAGCACTCTCAACATATCTGTTCTACCAGGCTGTTCTATGCTTATAAGAAGAAACACTTTCTGTTATTGCTTCTTGCTTTTCCTACAAAGGGATACACAAGAGTGTGGAGATATTATTTCTGGAATAGAACACAGAAAACTGCAGCCTAGAAGATACTTCAAGCAATGGATAACAGGCTGACAGTTCATTCTGCACTGCATCCAGTTCTGGTGTGCCCAGCATAAGGACACAGACCTTTTGGAGCAAGTCCAGAGGAGGCCCACAGAGATGATCCAAGGGCTGGAGCACCTCTGCTATGGGGATAGGCTGAGGGAGCTGGAGTTGTTCAGCCTGCAGAAGAAAAGACTCTGGGGGGGGGGACCTTAGAGCTGCCTTCCAATAGCTGAAGGGAGCCTACAGGAAGGCTTCAGAGAGATTTTTCCTGAAAGGGTCTAGAGGCAGGACAAGCTTGAAGCTGAGGGACAGTAGGTTTAAACTGGATCTTAGGAATAAGTTCAAGGCCAGGTTGGATGAGGCCTTGAGCAGCAAAGACTAGAGTAGCTTGGATCTCTGAAGTCTCTTCCACCCTAAGCCATTCTAGGAAGAGTGCATTCTATAAGCCAATGGATATTTTCTATCTGCTGACTTCTTTGCCCCTTTACAGCAAACTAAAGACATTATGCAGCAAAAAATTACAGAGAAAAAAAAAAACCAACCCACAGCCCACACCTACCAGATAATGCTAGAGCTGCTCAGCTGTTAGTGCTGCAGCAGCAGTCATAACTCAGGGTTAGTTGTCATATTGAAAATCCTTCACTGTTAATTACTTGGGCATTCCAATCAGTTTATCACCTCTCCATTATCTAGCATGAAACTCAGTGGCAGCTGGGCACTTGCTGCTGCTGTTCTGCAGCTGTGGCATGACATTTATTAAGGAGCTTTTATTGAGGTGCTTGCTGCAAATTATATTGCTCCTTTGAACTTTCTTACTTGTCCCTTTTAGCCACCTAAGAGCCAACTTCACCTTGGCTGTGTGTTTCATGCAAAGGTCACTGGACCTCATTTTGTCCCCTCCCACAGCTTACCTCATGACAGACTACAAGCAGAAAAGTTCTTAGGATGATGCTTTCTCTTGTTGTGAGCGAAGCCTGGGGACTTGTCTGTGGGATAACATCCCTGACTTTAAAAAAATGCTTGCACTTGATGCAGAATTAGAGTGGAAAGACTTTGAGAGCAGGGTGAACTGCTACTTTGACCACAACAATGAAGAAACTCAGTTAAATGGCATGATGTTGACCATAGACACATGATCAGTGTGGTCCTCACTTCAGAACCTCACCTCTTACTACACCAAGTTACTCAAAGCCCCATTCAACCCAGACTTAGAACACTCCCAGGTTTGGAGCCTCCACAACCTCTCTGGGCAATCTGTTCCAGTGCCTCACCACTGTCACAAGGAAGAATTTCTTCTTAATCACAGAATAGCTCATGTTGGAAAGGACCTCAGAGAACATCTACTCCAACCTTCCTGCTGTGGGCAGGGACACCTCTCAATGAGACTTTGCTGCTTAAGCCCTCATCCAACCTGGCCTTGAACACCCCCAGGGAGGGGGCATCCACAGCCATCCTGAGCAACCTATTCCAGCATCTCACCACCCTCATACTGAAGAGTTCTAGAATAAGTTGCCAAGGGAGGCTGTGGATCCCTGGAGGTGTTCAAGGCCAAGTTGGATGAGGCCTTAAGCAACCAAGTCCATCTGAGAGGCATCCCTGCCCAGGCAGGGGATTTGGAACAGGTAATCTCTGGGGTTCCTTCCAACCTAAGCTATTCTATGATTCTCTGTTTATGTCACTAAGTTGTAAAGGCACTGTGGTAGGTAGCCACACACACAGTCACTGAAGCAGCTAACTACATATATTATGTCTTGAATGAGGACATTATTATTCCTTCTCTGAATTTTGATTGTGAAATGGTCCCTGAACAGCCTTTTAAATACTGTTATACTGGGTTTGATGAGATTGTATACATGAGGGAATAAAACTGCTCTGACGGACAAGAAAAGTAAGAAATGAAAACAGTAGAGCTTTTAGCTTGATCTTGCCAATACTTTCTTTTCTGTTTTTTTGGGTGGTTTTTTTTCCCTCTTTTTTGTTTCTTTTTTATCTAGGTGAAATCCCCCATGGAAATGCATGACAAGAAAGTTCCTGGCAAGTCTAAGAAGATATGTAAATAAACTCATAAAAGAAGAAAAAGAAAAAAAATCTGAAAGCCTCTGCTTCCCAGCTGCTCAAAGAAATGCAACTCTCATGATTCTTACACAACAGATTATAGCAGACAGCTTCTCCCTAGCAGACAGTGTTTTTATTTAACATGGCTGCCATCTAAAAAGGGGGTGGTGGTAATTTTCCCTGAAGATTGCAGTTAGAATTTACCTACCAAAAAAATAAAACAAAAATGAATTACAAACAAACAAAAACCCCAAAACAAAACAACAAAAAAAACCAAAACAACAAAACCCCCAAAACAACATGAAAAAAAAATCAAAATCACAGCAATTCTTTGCAGAGTGTAGCAGGAAAGCAACAGTAAAGCAGTGAAATCAAATAGCCTGAATCTCAGCTCTGACCCTTATGAATAATAAAATGTAACAAGAATTCATTTCTTTTACCAGGAGGAAAAGAAGATTGAGGGAGCTCCATTTTAGTTGAACCCCCCTCACCTCATGGCTTTAGCGACCAGCATCTGTTAGAAGGTGAATACAAGACAAGCCTGATGGAAAAGATCCTACAAGAGGAAACCCAACACCAAAGACACCTCTTTTCCTAGGGAGAGTCTCCTTAGGAGCTGTAAGGCTGCCAGAGAGGTAACAGCAATAATTCATAGATTCACAGAATGTTTTAGGTTGGAAAGGACCTTGAAGAACATTCAGTTCCAACCCCCATGCCATGGGCAGGGACACCTCCCACTAGTCCAGGTTGCTCAAGGCCTCATACAACCTGGCCTTGAACACCTTCAGGGAAGGGGCATCCACGACTTTCCTGGGCAATCTGTTCCAGTGTCTCATCACCCTCAGGGTTAAGAATTTCTTCCTAATCTCTAGTTTAAATATGCTCTCCTCAAGCTTAACTTAAAAAAAAAATAAATTAAAAATCTAAATTTCAAAGCCTGATGAGTTCTCTGGCTGCTGCTGTCATACCCACACACTATTTTTGTCCCCAATTCCCCTCAGACATTTTCTGCACCCAGACCCTGCTCTGGGATGCACAGGAGGTCCCTGGCAAGACAAAGCTACACTCAGCAAGAGCACAGTGAGAGGTAGTGTGTCGGTGTGAGCTGAAATTCCCCCCCCACCGACAATAACCAGGCTAGCCCAGTCTGGAAGCAAATGAAAGCTGTATTTACAAGCAGAATCTACAATCTACGATGAAATGCAATGAATATGTACAAATATACAAAATTCACAACATTCACAAATATATACAATCAACAGAAAAATCACAACCAATCTCCCTTTGCTTCCCCCCAAAGGGAACCCTTCCCGAAGGAGCCTCCCTCCCAGGAGCTTCCCCGTCAGACCCCCCTGGACAGAAAGCAGAGTTAGTTAAGCAGAAAAGTTGTTAACTTAGCTGCCAAGGTCAGTGCGTTATCTTCGGCGAGAAGAGAAGAAGGAGAAGAAGGAAACCGCAGTCACTGCGGAACACAGAATGTCCAGAGTGCCCCACTTCGTTTTGGGTAATAGTTCTTAAACATTTCTATCTATCCAATGGAAGTGTTTAGAACAATCAGTATTTTGCTTTCTTACACCCAATAGTAACTTATTTACACTCTTTCACTTTCTCTGTTTTGAACTTTGCAAGAAAAAATTAAAAAGACAGTTTCAAACCATCACAGGTAGGCAGCAAAATCTGCCCCTCCAGGTTTTCCTCCTTGCTTCCCAGTCTTGCTGCAGCTGACCTTGTGTGCTGCCTTCCCCCATCACACCCCCAAGTCTTGCCCTCTGGCTACGCAGCGTCTCACAGGCACTGGATTGTGAAATAGCGCTTTTTTCATTTGTGTCTCCTTGAGCAGCTGTAATGCAGGCACAGAGAAGGAGGTGAGAGGTTGTGCTAGCACTGGTGAGAGCTCCACTTCTCTCCTAGCTGTGCTGGTGGAAATGTTTCCCAGCAGCAATGCAGTGGAGGAGAAGGAGCAGGGCATGGCCAGCCCCACTCAGCCCATGAAAGAAGAACAAAGCTCCATGCTCCTGCCTGCCCAGCCCAGCAACAGGCATGCAGATGCTGCTGGGTGTAGTCACCCTCTTGTGCAGCCCTCAATGTTATTATCTAGCATCAGGAGCCCCCAGGACCTGCTGAGGCTGAGGATGGTGCTTCACACATGGGGTCATGTGTGCTCTCCTGCTCTCTCTCATCCTGTTTGCTTTATCCCACTGGACAGCTAAGGGCTGGGGAAGGGCCCTTCCAACTCCTGTTCACCTTGTGTTCTCCCCTTCTCTTGGGGGATGGACTGTGTTGGCCATGCACCCCAACATGATGCACACAACTATTTCTAGAGAGTGCCTTACCCGTGAGGATGGTGTCACTCTCAGGACCAGGGAAGGTGGAAGAAGAGTTTAACTTCTTTAATATGAGGGTGGTGGACCTTGAAACAGGTTGCCCAGGGAGGTGCTGGAGGTCCCATCTGTTGAGACATAGAAGGTCAGGCTTGATGGGGCTCTGAGCAATCTTGCTCTAATTAGGGATGTCCCTGCTTACTGGACAGGGTTTGGACTAGGTGGTCTCTGATAGTCCCTTTCAACCCAGTGTGCTCTGTGATTCTGCCAAGGGTGCTGTGCTTAGCTTCTCCCTGTTTCCCTCTCAGAGAGCTACCCTCTCTCCCATTGCCAGGCTGAGTTACACAGCCAGGGGAGCGCAGGCAACCCCACTCCCAGCCCCACATCAACACCTGCTCCCAGGAGGATGTTAATGACATCTTGGATGGGAGAGCACAGCTGGCTGCAGTGGTCAGAAGACAGAATTAATGACCTTTTCTTGCCTAATTAGTTGAGAATTTGAGCATCTGGTTTTGACATAGAAAAAACTTGAAGCTTCTGCTCAGTATCTGATGTTGAACAGAGGCCTCATGTCTGCAGGGATTTTAGTCTAGCACTTTTGATGAGCCCTCTATTCTCTCCTGATAAGGAGATATCTTTGCTCTTGCAGGAACCACTCTGCAAAGAACTTGGAGGAAACCTTTGATAACGCTTTCCTTGCCTAAAAACAGCCCCTTTGCTTGACAGGGTGGTATCAAGACTTCAAATTGGAGCTGGGTGAAATGTTCAGATCAAAAAGGTTGAATTTATCTGAGCAGTAATCTATATCTGCGATGTCAGACACTGTGCTGCAGCATGTCCTGCTGCATGCAGTGTGCCACTTAGAAAGCAATGATAAACCTTTCCTGATAGTGCCTAGCACAAAGTGTTTACCAGAATATAGATTGCTGTGAGATGCTGTTAAAAGTTGCTCAGAAATAAGAGATCAGGGAGGTTGACCATTTGTGAGAAGGTCAGTGATTTTTTTTTTTTTGAGGGGTTGCTTACTTTTTTCCTTTTTTTCCTCTTTAATTTTTTCCCCAGCAGCATCTCAGTGCAATAAAACATCAGACTGAGAAAGAATTGCTATAGCAACAAAGTATGTTCTCCTAATTGAGGCTGTGTGCAACAGCCAACCACCACAAGAACTTTAAGAGGAAGGAATAAAATCCATCACCCAAGCAGAAAAAGGAAAAACATTAAAAATTAAGATTTTATTGTTCCATGATTTATGTTTACTTCATGTCTCCAGATGATCTAGGGTAATATTCAGTACTTCCCCGCTCCTATCAATTTCTTCACACAAAAATCTTCAGGAGCTCAGAAAAACAATAATGTGAAAGATCTATTAATAGAATCATAGAATTGTATTGGTTGGAAAACCCTCTGAGATCAACCATCTCTAGTCCAAACATCAACCCAACACCACCATGGCCTTTAAGCATGTCCTGAAGTGTCAGGCCTACATATTTTTTGAACACCTCCAGGGGTGAAAACTCCACCACCTCGCTGGGCAGCCTGTTCCAATCCCTGACCACTCTTGCCAGCAAAGAATTTTTCCTAATATCTAATTGAAACCTTCCCTGGTGTAACTTGAGGTCATCATCTCTTGTTCTACCACTTGATACTAGGGAGAAGAGACCAGTCCTGACCTCACTCCACCCTCCTTTCAAGTAGTTGTAGAGAGTAATGAGGTCTCCCCTCAGCGTCCTCCTGACTGACCAACCCCAGTTCCCTCAGCTGTTTCTCACAAGATCTGCTCTCCAGACTCTTCACCAGCTTTGTTGCCCGTCTCTGGACATGATACACACATTTGCATTCCACAGCAGCATTATTACTGCAAATATGAGGAATTATCAGATTACAGCAGCACTGGACACCATAGGTAAGACAGGAGTTAAGACTGGCATGTTGCCAATACACAGCAAGAGGTCACCCTTCCTGTCAAGGCTTGTAATGATAAAGAAACAAACCCCAAAAAACAGAGAGTGAGGGGGGGAAACTGCCCCAGGGAGGGAGAAACAAGTTCAGGATGACTCAGCAAGCCAATTGTAATATCAGAACCAGCATGCAGGTGTGCAGTGCTCCTCTCACTGCCCACAACCTATTAAGGCTGTCCAGAAAGCTAATCACAACGTTCTCAGCACCATGATTGACTCCTACCTTAAGGTGGGCTCCACGTACGTTGGTGTCCGAGTTCATCATGGTTGTACAACTATCCTAGGTCACTGCTGCATCTATGCTCCATCACTGAGATCTAACCTGACTTCATCCTCTCCAGGGCACCAAGACCACCATTTCCTTCTCTTCCCTCTCCTCTGTGACCCAGACTGTGGGACAAATCACACTAGGGAAAAGGAGGTCTGCAAAACTAGGAAGATATTGCCTTCCATAATCATTAGACAGGATATCTGGAGAAAAGAAAAACAGAAGATAGATTCGTTAATTTATCTTCAAGTCACAACTAGATTTCTCCTCTTCTTCTGGCATGATGAATCACAGAATTTTAAGAGTTTTAAGGGACCTCTGAAGATCATCTAGTCCAATCTCCCTGGTAAAGCAGGTTCATCTAAAGCAGGTTGCACAGGAAAACATCCAGGCATGTTTTGAAAGTCCCGAGAGAACTAGACTCCACAATCTCTCTGGACAGCCTTTTTCAGTGCCCTGCCATATTCGAAGTAAAGAAGTTTCTCCTTCATTTCAAGTGAAACCTCCTGTGTTCTAGTTTGTACCTCTGGCCCCTTGTCCTGTCACTGGGCATCACTGAAAAGAGCCCAACCCCATCCTCTTGATCTCCATCCTTTAGATATTAGTAAGCATTGAAAAGATCCCCTCCTCAGGCTGCTCTTCACCAGACTAAACAGCCCCAAGTGTCTCAGCCTCTCCTTGTAAGAGAGAAGCTTCAGTCCTATCAGCATCTTTGTGGCTCTCTGTGGGACTCCCTCCAGTAGTTTCAGTGTTTTGCACTGATGGAGGCAGCCCTTGTCCTTTGTGTCAATGCTATCTTGTGCTGGCTCTGCACAGGTTCCTCAAATTATCATCTATCGTGAGAGGAATTACTCCTCCTGCTCATGAACCAACTGCAATGCTTGCAATGGAGAGGAAAAAGGCAGCAAGAAGTGAAGGGTTGGGTTCTAGCACCCTTGCTGAGCCTTTGGATACTCAAGACAGGGAAGAGCAGAAGTATGTAGTGAAGGAAGAAAATGAAAAGGCTCTTTAAGGATTCTGTCCCCACAGAGAAAATATTTCTGGCTAATCTTCGCAATGAACCTCATTACATGATGTCCTATTTATAAATTGCAAGTCTCCATAGCAAGCAAGCTCTCCAGAGGTAGAAAGATGACTGTGATTTGAAGAGCTGTGTATCAGCTCCATGCTCCTCCTTCAGCTATCATCTATCACAAAAAACTTAACAGCATGGATCAAGCAGCAAGGCACATTGTGCAGCAAAGAAAAAGGAAGCAGTTCAAGTTTCCTTGCATGTAGGAAAAGCATTTGATTTTAAACTTACAGAGAAAAATGGTTGAGGCTTACATCCTCCTAGGCTAAGAAGCAAATGTTCTTCATTTTATAACACAGTTTCTGCTGATCAGTTTCTGTACCTGGCCCTGGTGAGGCCACAGCTTGAGTGCCAGGCTCATTTCTGGGCTCCACAGTATAGGAAAGACATTGAGGTGCTGGAAGATGTCCAGAGAAGAACAAGGCTGGTGAGGGGTTTGGAGAGCATGACATAAAAAGAGCAGATGAAGGAGCTGGGGTTGTTTAGTCTGGACAAGAGAAGGCTAAGGAGGGATCTCTCTACAGCTACATGAAAGAAGTCTGGTCTAAGATTGGCATTGGTCTCTTGTCCCTAGTAACTAGCAATGGGATGAAAGAAAATAGGCTTAAATTGTGCCAGGGGAGGTTTAGGTTGGACATTAGGAAAAATCTCTGTGCTGAGAGAGTGGTCAGGCACTGAAACAGGCTGCCCAGGGAGGTGGAGGACTCACTATCACTGTAGGTGTTCAAAAAGCTGTAGATGTGGTGCTTCAGGATACAGTCTAGTGGTCATGGCAGTAGGATTACAATTGGACTCAAGGATCTAGGGGGGATTTTCCAACCTGAATGATTTTCTGATTCTCTAACAGCCCTAAATAAGGCACTGCATTGGATAATACACAAAGGAGAAAAAGAGAGCGAATGACTAACCCATACACAAGGGAGAAAAAGAGAGTGACTAACCAACAACCAAAGATACAAGTGATTGCAAAATTAAATGAAAACACTTCAGAAGCTTATCATCTGTAAAGAAAACAAATGAAAAAGCAATATCACTAGAGTTACCCACAGACAGCAGAAGTCAGCTCAGGTTAAAGTCATGCCAATGAGAATCAGCCCATGTAGACCAGACAGCAGCTCCTTGGGTGGGAAAGGGCAGAGAGAAGGCAGATGTGCACTCTTCCCATGACTGCTCTCCTAAACCCAAGGCACAAACTGATGCGTAATTGTTTTGTGTGTGTCTGTATGTGATGGTCTGAGAGGAAACTGGTAACCTTGTCATCTAGAAATCTCAGGGCCAAGGGCAATGAGTTGGGCACACCTGTCTTGGCTACACTTCAGTCAGTTTCAGGGGCTGCAACAAGAGTGACACACTGAAGTGATAAGGGAGCCTAATTCCTTCACACACAGGGGAGAGAACAAGGTGTAGAGGATCAAGGGCTGCCATCTCCTGTTCACAATGGTGACTGCTGACCAGAATCTTGCTGTTTTCATCTTTCTCTGAGCCCATTAAGCATTTTATTGGTTCCTCTTCCGTAGGCTATCTGTCATGACCTCATGCTTTTCTGGGTAGAAAATTCTCTTAAAAAGAGAGTTGTCCCACTAGGTTGTCTAAAAGAGGGACTGGACAGAAGGTTTCCCCAGAGCTCTGCTGTAGGCACTGCTGGAACTTGTGGTACACTCACAGGATCACAGGATGTTAGGGGTTGGAAGCAAACTTTGGAGATCATCAATGCCAATCCCCCCCACCAGAGCAGGATCATATAACCATATAATCTAGTGCAGGTCACACAGGAATGCATCCACATGGGTCTGGAAAGTCTCCAGGAAGGGAGGCTCCACAACCTCTCTGGGGAGCCTGTTCCAGTGCTTACAGTAAAGAAGTTCTTTCTCATTTTGAGATGGAACTTCCTGTGCTGCAGTTTATATCCATTGTCCCTTGTCCTCTCATTGCTTCCTACTGGTTCTCAGCATCTTCACTGTTTTAGGCATCATGGTGAAACACCAGGAGGTCAAATGGGGCTTTTGAGTTCCAGTTTAGCAGCCAGACAAGTACAACATAGGCAGTCCACTAATAACTTTTTGGGTTCAAGCTACTACACAAGAAAAGGAGTTCTGAAACAGTCTCTTGCTTGTGTTCACTTAACCTGAACTGATGACAGTAGATCCATGAAAAAAAAAAATGAAAAATTGCTGGTTTTCCCCTTGAAAACATAACAGAAGCTTCCAGTTTCAGCTGAAAACTCTTAATCCTAGAAGACCCTGCTTGCATAAATGAGTACCAAAAAAGATTACTTACATTCTGGGTAGGAGAAAAGCTCTAGAGAAAAGACCAAGGGGCTTGTCGAGGTGATGAAGTGACTCTTTGTGCCTTCCACCAACTTTTTCCAGTTGCCATAGTCTACAAAGATGCTGGGTAGGTGCCTCCAGGACCTGGCAAAGAGAGCAAAGGTAGCATTCAATAGCTCTGTTACAGAGTTCCCATTCCCAGAAGCAGCTGACTGACCCTTGCCTCATCTTTCAGTGGAGTACAGCTCGTGTGCATCACACTCTAGTACAATCCTGTCCCAGACATTCAGGAGGTTGATATATGGCTTAGTCCTCACCAATACGTATGCAGCTGGTTGAGCATGGTAACTCTTCAGCTCTCTCCTATTTAAGAGTTTCCCTTACTAGGGAAACTAGAATCTTAGAATAGAATCACGTCATTATGGCAGGAAAAGACCTTTATGATCATCAAATCACCTGCCAACCCAACACCACCATGGCCACTAAACCATGCCCCACAGCACCATGTCTGCATGTTGTTTGAACACCTCCAGGAATTGGGATTCCACCACCTCCCTGGGCAGCCTCTTCCAACCCTTGAACACCCTTGCAGGAAAGAAATTTTTCCTAATATCCAACCTAAACCTTCCCTGGCACAATTTGAGGCCATTTCCTCTCATCCTATCACCTGATACTAGGGAGAAGAAACCAGCCCCCACATACTGATGGCAAGGTTCAGCTTTTTGAAAGGGCCTCTATTCAGATGCTGTACAGGTGTTAGGACTTGCTGGGAAGGATTTTTATTGTCCCAGTGTGATTGTATCATTAAATAAACTACAGGGATACCTCACGCTATCAGTGACAGAATTCCATCGTTGACATTCCACCTGCCCTTGTGAGACCCCACCCAGACTACTGAATCCAGCTCTGAAGCTCTCAACACAAGAACAGGAATTTGTCAGAGAGGGTCCAGAGGAGGGTCACAAAAATGACCAGAGGGCTGGAGCATTTCCCCTGTGAAGACAGGCTGAGGGAGTTGGGTTTGTTCAGCCCAGAGAAAAGGCAGCCCTGGGGACACCTGTTAGAGGTTGAGAACTATGCCCTAAACATAGAGATGGTTCCTCCAGAGTACCAGAGGGTACAAGGAGCTGAACAGTCCACCCCCAGTGGGTAGACACAGAAAATGACATTATTCCATCCCATAATATTTCATCTTCTATATAAATGAGCTGCAAGGTTGGTTCTTGTGATCCGTCTCAGCTCCCAGCAGGTCAGCCATGATCTCTTGGTTGGTATGGTGGAGGAGGTTTTCAGCCTCCAGCAGCCTGGCTACACTTCCCTGCACAACTCTGGCCTAGGTTGAGGGAGGCATGGAGGGGGGGGAGCATCGAGGCCTGGTTTTGGCCTGGTTGGGTGGAAGGTTGTGAAAGGTCTTGGCCTAGGGAGGTTCCAGAGA
>VXBD01003980.1:225096-253343 GCA_013399975.1 Indicator maculatus | reverse complement strand
AAAAAAAAAAAAAAAAAAAAAAAATCCCAGGTGGAGAACTGGGCTGAGGCTGAATACCAATGTGTGTATCTGGTAGTGTTGTATATATTTGTGAAGAGTATTTCCATTTAAATTTCCAATTCTGTGAAAGTGTTTTTCTTTTGCTCCTTCGGGGGGGTCAAAAGATCTTCCTGTCTGCCCAACCCAAGACAGCAATTGAAAGAGGCCTTCTGGTATCTTAAAGGGGCCTACGGGAAAGCTGGGCAGGGACTTCTCATAGGGCCTGTGGAGATACGACAAGGAGCAATGTTTTGAAACTGGGACAGGACAGAGTTAGACTGGAGATTAGGAAGAAATTCTTTGCAGTGAGGGTGGTGAGACACTGGAACAGGTTGCCCAGGGAGGCTGTGGATGTCCCCTCCCTGGAGATGTTCAAGGCCAAGTTGGATGAGACCTTGATCAAGCTGGTCAAGTACGATCTGCCCCTGCCCATGGCAGGGGAGTTGGAACCAGATGATCTATAACATCCCTTCCAACTCAAGCCAGTCTATGATGATGATGATTAATTGGAGTTTCTGCTCTACAAGTCCTCTGCCATAACTAGTGGGCAGAGAAGTTTTGCTGTCTGATTTTCCTACTCATACAACAGCTCTCTGAACCGAGGAGCTGTTATACTGTATTTGCTTTAGCACAACGACATATGAGAAAAACAAAAGCTGAGGACTCCAACAGAAGACTTATAAAACAAAGCCACAAAAAGTGTCTCTTCCATTTAGTTCATTTGCAGATGAGCTCATTTGTATTGTGGGCACAGATTTACCCTGTTCAGATCAAATTTCTAGGAATAGAAGGAAAAAAAAAAAGAAAAAAGAAAAAACCCACAAAACTAAAACCTGTTACTGTGATAAACACCCACAATTATAGCACTTGATTTTCTCTTCCATAATTTAGCACAGCCTCAGCTGGTAAACTATCATTTCTCAGCAAAGGAAACTGTAAACCCAGACTTTTTGCACAACAGCTTGCAAGGTATGTGCTGTATTCTTCTGACTCACCCCTGTCGCCTGAAGGAGACAATGGAATAATAAAATGGTTTGGGTTGGGAGGGACCTCTGAAGGTAATCTAGTCCAACCCCCACTGCAGTCAGCAAAGGCATCTTCAACTAGAGCAGATTGCTCAGAGCCCCAGACAACCTGACCAGCAGATACTAGGTGTTAGGTAGAAGGCCTAATAATGACCTTCCAGTATCTCAAGGGAGCCTACAAGAAGGATGGAGAGAAACTGTTTACAAGGTCTGTGATGATAGGACAAGGGGTACTGACTTCAAACTAGAGAAGAACAGATTTAGACTGCATGTTAGGAGCAAGTTCTGCACCATGAAGTTAGTGGAACACTGGAACAGGTTGCCCAGAGAGGTGTTTGGGGCCCCAGCCTTGGAGATATTCAAGGTGGGGCTCGACAAGGCTCTAGGCAACTTGATCTAGTTGAGGATCATAGAATTATAGAATGGTCTGGGTTGGAAGGGACCTCCAAAGGTCATCTAGTCCACCCTCCTCTGCAGTAAGCAAGGATAGCCTGATCTAGTTGAGGGTGCCCCTGCTTACTGCAGAGGTAATTGGACTAGAATACCTTCGAGAGGTCCCTTCCAACCAAGACTGTTGATTCTATGATTCACATATTTACTATTTATCACATTCAGGGATGCCTTTTTTCCAAAGGTACTTTAAAAAAGGATTAAGAAACCTCTAACATTTGAAAACAATATGATAGCTTGTGATTAAATGTCTCCATAGTATAACTATAAAGATACAAATCTGTATCATAAAATCATAATCAGAATATAGCACAGGAAGATCACTGCAAAGTTACTAAGGCTTTAGGGAATATCCTTCAGATGTCCATAACACCTACTGGTGTTCAGTTTCTTACAGGATCACACAAAGAGTTCTTAGAAGTGACACACTTCACAGGAGCCAGAGGTGATGCTGCAATTTACCTCACTCCAAATCTGTGTAGTTTAAATTTCAATTCAAGGGTGTCTGGTGCTGCTTTCATCACCATTTTTTATCAAAACCATGCACACCCAAGATTGCAAAAAGACCATGCAACTCAGAATAAAATGCACTTGCCTTAAAGGAAGATCTGAATGTGGCCCAGAATTACAGAATGATCTGGGTTGGAAGGGACTTCTAAAGGTCATCCAGTCCAACCTCCTCTGCAGTGAACAGGGGCATCCTCAACTATATCAGGCTGCCCTGAGCCCTGTCCAGACTCACCTTGAATATCTCCAGGGACCTCCCCAATCACCTCCCCGAGCAATCCGTTCCAGTGTTCCACCACCCTCATGATGCAGAACTTGTTCCTAACGTGCAATCTAAATCTGTTCTTCTCTAGTTTGAAGCCATTGCCCCTTGTCCTATCACTAGAGGCCTTTGGAAACAGTCTCTCTCCATCCTTCTTGTAGGCCCCCTTCAGGTACTGCAAGACCATTATTAGGTGTTGCACCTTGTTATTACTTCTGTTACCTATTTAAATATTATTTATATTTAAGGTGTCTAAAAATTGGAACAAAGCATGACTGTGTCCTTTTGATGCTCACAAAGAGTCTAAAATAATAATCAATCAACTTTACATCTAAAATAAAAGGAGAATATTCATAGATCTATGCCCTCCAAATGACTGCCATTATGCTTCTATGGCATCTGTAGAGTCCGACAATATTTGGACTCAACGATTTTAAAGGTCTTTTCCAACTGAAATTATTCTATTCTATCCTGCAGTGACTGCAGAAAGCTCCAAGAATTCCTGCACTGTTTCAAACCCCTCTGCTTTCAGCATTGCTTAATGATAATAAATTGCAGTACTTAAAAAAAGTTTAATTTTTTTAAAAAAATTAAATTTGATCCTTAATTACTGTAGTTAAATTGGATCTTCATGCTTCCTGCTCCCTAGCTGGCCTAGAATATCCAAAGCCATGGTCCCTTTTGACTATGAGATGCAGAGAACAGAGCAGGAAGTCTTGCCAGCAGAGCAATTTCCACCTACTCTTTCTGGTGACAGATGTGTACCATTTAGGAGCCACATGGGTGAACTGTCAGTATTTCTCTGCCTGTTGGAGGTCCTGACCTAATGAGTGCAGAACCCTTTAAATCTTGATTAGATTTACAGAGAACTGAGGCACTGATACATACAACAAGATTTCCAGAGATTGTCAGAGAATCATAGAACAGTTTGAGGTGCAAGGGACCTTAAAGACCATCTAGTTCCAGCCTCCCTTGTCGGGGTGTGGGGGTGTGTGTGTTATACTTGTTTGCAAACCTATCACTGCAGAAGAAATATTGGTCTCAGCAGGAGTTATGTGCACCATAACTCAGAGGTAAATGCTTTTTAAAGTTTACCTTCAAATGCAATAGCCAGGGATTGCTGCAGCCCTGACCTAAAAGGAAGGGACCATCTCTTAGAGGAGCACATGGTCTGTACTGGCAGCTTCTGTTGAGGGAAGCCCTTGGATGACTGGTGGTAAAGTTCAACCCTTGTTGCTGTACAAGTAGCCCTGTAGATAACTGACCACAGAATCATTGACTCACAGCCTGTTAGGGGTTTTATGGACCTTGAAAGATCATCCAGTCCAAGCCCTCTGCCAGAGCAGTATCACCTAAGGCAGGAACACATCCAGGTGGGTTTGGAATGTCTCCAGAGAAGGAGACTCCACAACCTCTCTAGGCAGCCTTCTCCACAGCTCCAGCACCCTCAGTGACAAAACTTTACCTTCTCTTCCTGTAGAATCTCCCCGGCCCCAGCTTGCACCCATTGCCCCTTGTCCTATCATTAGACATCACTGAGCAGAGCCTGGCTCCATCCTTCTGACACTGTCCTTCACATCTTTATCAGCATGAATGAAGTCACTCCTCAGGATCCTCTGCTCCAAGCTAAAGAGCCCCAGCTCCCTCAGCCTTTCCTCAGCAGGGAGACATTCCACTGCTTTCAGCATCTCTGGGGCTCTGTGCTGGACTGTTTCAAACAGTTCCCTGAAGTCCTTCTTGAACTGAGGGGCTCAGAACTGGACACAATATTCCAGATTCAGCCTTAGCAGGGCAGAGTTTACACTGCTATTATTTAATTTAATTTAAACAGAGATTCTTCAGGCAACACAGAAAAGAAATTTGAGCATCAGCTTTCACCTTCCCACAATGATAAAAAAGAAAGAATAACCACATCTAAAGTCTTAGCTATCCAAAAAAGCAATTCTCCTTATTGCCTCCAGTGGAGTTCCACTTTGGCCTATTCCTCACCTCAATAAACAAACCAGTTCAGCTTTTCATCAGTTTGCAAACATAAGTATTCATTTTGAGAAGCAGGTGCTTGTCCTTGTCTCACTTTATTTGTACTTGCTGCCTGATGCCCCTTTCCCTTGTCTCAGCTCCCCTGCCCTCACTCTGCATCCTCCACCATGTAACCTTAGCTCCCCAAAACAGACAAACAGCTCCCTCCAGATGCTGTGCCAACGCCACTGCTGCAGGAATAAACCGCCAAGTGGAGAAGGAATAAAGGCTCAGTTACTGAACACAGAAAGAAGTGCTTCTTCCAGACACTAACTACATCACCTTTACTACCCTTAGGTCAGAAAGCAGTAAGTTGTTTCTGAACTTCCCTCCATCTGGAAGTGCAATTATGCTAGTTAATCTTAAAATGTCTTTTAAAATGCCTTTGGCAGCTGTCATTTTTTTTTCTCCTTTTTTTTTTAAACATTATCCTTAAAATGCTGTTCTAGTGGTAAGCACACATGTGGTGAGAAATAATAGGCCTCTGTGTACCATATACACACTTGATCCAATTCATTTTCACAGTGTTTTTCTCTCTTTCTGAGGTTATTATCATGGCAGAGGCTGAAAGCTGAGCCATTGTATTGCAGCTTAAACTTAGCAGTGAAATGTGCTTTTATCATTATTAATAAAAAAATAAATACACATCACAAAGCAACCAAAACCAACAACACAGAAGTGTGCAGGATGCTAATGGTGATCAAAAGATATTCTCCCTCACAAAACCTAGCCTAATGCCAGCTCAGTATTTACTGCTCTGCCCTCAGGTCACAGCCTGTGTAGCCCTTCCAGGCTTCAGCCGGCCCCTGCCATGGACTTCTGATGCCACACAAGGAAGGACTCAGAGTCTGCATGAACCAAGAACTTCAGGTTTGAAGTCAGAGCTGTGGGGCTAAGACAAGCCAGGAGGCTAAGAAAGCTGGAAGCACTGGTAAGAGAAGCTTACAGCTTGAAACAACACAGTTGATGTGCTGCTCTTTGTCCTCATCGATTTCTCCTTGATTTAACTAGCATCATGCAGGGACAGAGTGGTGAATTGGAGGAAAAGGAGAGCCCAGGTGGCCAAGAAGGACAAGAGCATCCTGTCCTGGATCAGGAATGGTGCAGCCAGCAGTAGGGAAGTGGCTGTGTCCTTGTACTCAGCACTCCTCAATCTTAAATCTTCTCCCTCTCATCCTATCACTACAACCCTTTGTAAAAAGCCCATTCCTGTCTTTCTTGGGGGCCCCTTTCAGATACTGGAAGGCTGTTCTAAGGTCTCCATGGAGCCTCCTTTTCTCCAAACTGAACAGTCCCAATTCTCTTAGCCTCAGGGGAGGTGAGGCTCCCTCTGGAGCATCCCTCTGGTCATCTTCATGGCCCTTCTCTGGACATGCTCCAGTGCCTAGCATTTCATCCTTCTCTTTCTTTATTTTATCTTGTCTTTTCATTAAGTTGTTTTACAATGCCTGATTGATAAGAAGTACTAACACAGCCATGCATGAACTACTGCCCCTGGTATGATCCTGGATTAACTCAGGGGATCTGTTGAGTTATCTACAGCCCATGGCACAGGGAAAGTTAACACCTACCTTCTTCTGCATGAACATCCCTCCGTGGCAAAACGGAATCTTGTTTCCAGGGAGAAATATTATTTCAAATTCAGCAAGTGTTGCTTCAAGCAAAGGTCACCATTAGTTCTGGATGTGCTAATGTACTGTACATACAGTAGTTCTATATTAACATTATGTTTCAGAAGATGAGGCTATTACACTTATCCCACCTAGGACTTTTAGCAGATATTTAAAGCATCTTTTCATTAGCCTGTAGCAGCCCCCATATATCTTTTAAAGTGCCCAAAGGATTTAATCCTGGAATTTTCAAAGTACTTTTCTTTCATGATTTTACCTTCAGCCTCCCTAGAGTATTTGAAATGTAAAATTTTGAACCCCACCAAAGTGTATTTGTTTCAATGACTGAGAGAAATTAAAAATAGAAGTCCCAGCATATGCTACTGGAAGAAAAATTGAAGGTCAGGTAACATTGGAGAGCCAGAGCCACAAAATGATTAAAGTAAGTTAGCTCCAGATTGTGGCAGGTGGCTGCACACTGTGCTGCTTGAACAACAGAAATCTCTGCAATGCACAAAGGAAAACGATTACTCCTCTTTGATTAAGGTTAGGGTAAAGCAGAATCTGTGTGAGGACTCACTTGCAGCTGGCTGGCAGTCACAATACACCATTTATCAGCTGGGAATTGTTGTAGGGATTGAAAACAGTGAAGCCATTTATAAGGAATTCCTTCTGCTGAGCACATTTGGACTGAAAAAAAAAACAAATAGAAAACAGGAATAACTTGAAACAGAATTCATGCTTAATATTTCAAAGCCCTGGAGTGCCTGATGAGACTGTCTGTACATAGCCTCTTATTAAACTAAACTGATGGGGCTTTGTCCACATAAAAAGTAACACTAAGGAGGTCATAGAATGACTTAGGTTGGAAGGGACCTCAGAGATCATTTACTCCAATTCCTCCTGCCATGGGCAGGGTTGCCTCTCAACTCGACTTGCCTACTCAAGGCCTCATCCAACCTGGTCTTGAACACCTCCAGGGAGGAGGCATCCATGGCCAACCTATTCCGGAGTCTCACCACTCTCCTACCAAAAAACTTCTTCCTAAGCTCCAGTCTAACCCTGCTTTCTCTCAGCTTCAAACCATTCCCCCTTGTCCTGTCTCTACACACCCTTACGAAAAGTCCCTGTGCAGCCTTCCTATAGAATCACAGAATTGTTAGGGTTGGAAGGGACCTCCAGGATCACCCAGTTCCAAGCCCCCTGCAGGGACACCTCACACTACATCAGGTTGCTAAGAAGGAGCAGTAGGGTCTCTTCAGGTATTGGAAAGCAGCTGTAAGGTGCCCCCAGAGTCTTCTCTTCTCTAGGCTGAACACTCCCAGCTCCCTCAGCCTATCCTCATAGCAGAGGTGTTCCAGCCTTGTATCTGGAAAAAAAGACCCTATGAGAACCCTGATATGCAAGGAAGGGAAAAAGATAATCTTATTTAATAGAAGAATGAGGTAAGGATGAAAAAAGGTAGACTTGAAAGCAGACTAAAAATTAATACTGGCACAAAATTTTGATTCTAGTTGTAGATTTTCTGAGTAGATTGCATTTGGTGGACAAATAACTAATTACATGCTTCTCACTCTGGCGTCTTTAGGCCAAATGCTGCTCTCAGTTACCCAAAAATAAATCTCGAGTAAATCTATTGATGTTACCATCAAGTTATGGCAGCTTCCCTGAGAGTAGAAGATGATGCCTTGTTTACAAAATTAAGCTCTGAAAGGTACATCTGTGCATGCATTTTGATTTGCCAATAAAATAATCTCATGGAGCTAAATTTATGCAAAGGAGAGCTTTATAGTCTTGAATCTGTTAAAGATTATCTCACATTTTACAAGAAGGTGCTCAAAAAATATATGATATGGAATATAAATAAAAGGAATAAATTCACAGAACTTTTGTATTTTACTAAGTCTTTGTGCATTTAGCTGACTGCTCCCCTAGGAACAAAGCATATCCATGACCCAGCGTTTGACTACCTTAAAAATATCAAAGCATTTCACCTAAAACAGCTGAAGGAAGAAGAGAGAGCATTGCTGATTCATAACTAATCAATCAGGGAGTAAAAAGAAAGAGATGAAATCGAGAACAGCCCTGCAGAAAAGGACTTGGGAGTGCTGTTGCATGAGAAGCTGGACAGGAAGCAGCAATGGGCACTTGCAGCCCAGAAGGCCAATGGCAGCCTGGCCAGTAGATGCAAAGATGGGATTCTGCCACTCTGCTCTGCTGAGACCTCACCTGGAGTATTGTGTCCAGATATGGGACCCCCAACACAAGAGAGACATGGACCTGCTGGAGCAGGTCCAGAGGAGGCCACAAAGACAATCAGAGGGCTGGAGCACCTCTGTTATGAAGACAGGATGAATGAATTTGGACTGTTAAGCCTAGAGAGGAGGTTTCAGGGAGACCTTAGGGCTACATTTTGATATTTGAAAGGGACCTACAGGAAGGCTGGGGAGGGACTGTTTAGAAGGGCTTACAGTGATATGATGAGGGGCAATGGTTTGAAACTGGAGCAGGGGAGATTTAGGCTGGACATCAGGAGGAAGTTCTGCACAGTGAGAGTGGTGAAATACTGGAACAGGCTGCCCAGAGATGTAGTTGAGGTCCCATTCCTGCAGACATTCAAGATCAGTCTTGATGTGTCCCTGGGCAGCCTGCTGCAATTGGAGGTGTCCCTGCTGAGTGCAGGGGGCTTGGACAAGATGACCTTTGAGGATCCCTTCCAACCAGATGCAATCTGGGATACTATGAGCCAAACACTAGACTGAGAGTGTGAGACATAGACAAGGAGAGAAATAAATTCTACTGCACTAGCCCTGGAGTAAACTACAGCACAGGAGGTTCCACCTCAACATAATGAAGAGCTTCTTTACTCTAAAGGTTACAGAGCACTGGAAGAGGTTCCCGAGAGAGGTTGTGAAGTCTCCTTCTCTGGAGACTTTCAAGACCTCTCTGGATGTGTTCCTGTGTGACCTGCACTAGATTGTATGGTTCTTTTCTGGCAAGGGGGTTACACTCCACCTCCAGAAGTCCTTTCCAATCTCTAAAATCCCGTGATCCAGTAGCACATGAGGCCTTCTTAGGAAATGTAACATCATACAAGGATAAGGGGACGAGGAAAAGATGTCTACATTGATTGCCAGATCAAGACCCACAAAAATTAAGTCGGAGGACCTATTGTCTTAAGCAGAATTCCTTTATCCCTTCAGGTACAACAGAACCTGGAGTCTTATATGGCTTCTTGTATTTTGTTTCCCTTCACCAAAGGCAGAACAATTTGTAAAGGACCACTGCTCCTTTCCTCTACATGGAAAATATCAGCACACTGCAGGTGAGGTCTTTGGGAAGTGCATTCCAGCAAATAAAAATCACATCAGTCTTTTGATATGAGGACCACCTGCAGGCTTTCACCAATTTTTATGCTAAAACCAATTCCATTTAAAGAAAACCTTAAGAGATGGATGAAGGAACTTGTTTTTAAACTAGGCATTGAGGGAAAGTGGTGAAGGAAGAAAAATAACCCTTTTTTTTCCCCTCAAAGAAAGAAGACATGAATTCTACAATCAAGATATCTATAAATTATCATCTATTACCTTAAAAATAAAAACATTGCTAACCTACCTTGGCAACCCTGTAGTACCTGGAGTACCCTGTCCAGTTCTGAAACCCCTGTTACAAGAAAGATCTGGACGTGCTGGAATGTGTCCAGAAAAAGGCCACGAGGACCATCAGAGGGCTGAAGCTCCTCTCCTATGAGGACAGGCTGAGAGATTTGGGGTTGTCCAATTTGGGGAATAGAAGGCTCCAGGGAGACCTTATTGTGGCCTTTCAGTGTATTAAGGGAGCCTACAAGAAAGCTGGTGAGGGGCTTTTTAGTCAGGTCAGGTAGTGATAGGACTGGGGAAAACGGTCCATGCTGATGCAGTCTGCCAATCCGTGGTGTAGTCAGTCAGTATCTCCTCACACCTGGGACCCAGCTAGCTTTGGAGACTGATGTTTGTGCACCTTAGGGATATGTGACCTGACACTGTATTTGCTGAGGTGGTTCCACCTCCTCCTTGATTTAATAACAAGCACATTTTTAGGCTGCTCTATCCAAAGAAGCCATCAATGGAGATCACACAGGTAGCTTCAATTTTATGTACCAAACACCCATACGACTTGGTGTCTGCTAAACTCTCCAATAGTTTTTTTTTTTGTTGTTCATTTGCATGATGAACTTGCCAAGAGAAGCATAGTGTGATCTCAATTGTTCTAACAGAGATGGATAGCAGTCAGACTAGAGCCTGCTCTTCGTTTACTAAATAACAAATACAATCCTTCCACACCTCCTCACAATGCTGCCTCAGTTCCCACCCAGCATCTTTTCTCAGAACATCATTCTGCACTGAATACAGGCAAGTGGAACTCATATAGGGAAAGCCAGGATTTTGTCTTTGCTTGGAAAAAGGTGGATCCATGAGCGACAGATATAAAGAAAAGAATGATCAGATGCCTACAAAACTGGAAAACATACAGAAGATACAACATCATAGTTTGGAGATGAACTCAGTACAGTAGAGCCCTGATCTTCCAGTTTCTATGATGTAAATCATCCTAAGCAATGCTGCTATAATTGCAAGCCGTCATCATTCCAGGGAAATTGGACATAAGGTAGGAGTTCTTCACCATGAGAGTGGTAGAACACTGGAAGAGGTTACCCAGGGATGTGGTTGAGGGCCCATCCCTGGAGACATTCAAGATCAGTCTCAATGTGGCCTTGGGCAGTCTGACCTACTTGGAGGTGTACCTGCTGACTGCAGGGGGTTGGACAAGATGTGCTTTAAGGGTCCCTTCCCACTCAATGCAATCTGTGAAAATTGTTCAGTGAGGCTTTTAACATCAGAATTGGAAAGGGAAAATCTGTTAAGAGTAACAACAAAGCTCAACCAATCAGCCTAGGGAACTGTAGCTCTCCTTCAAGAGGGAATAAAAGCTCCTTCTGATTCTGAACGGGACAGAGTTTTTCATTTGCAGATGACTATGAAAAGAACTAATTAAGTCATCTTCACAGAATGCTTTTGAAGAAAAAAAAAAAGAAAAGATATAAATAACTTCTCAATCCTGTGTCTCAGATGAGGAGCCACACAGTGTATTGAGGCAGGAGGAGATTTTCAGGCTGCACTTCAGTGCTTCTCCCACAGCATAGTGCTGTCTTTACAGAGAATCGATCAGCTGCAAACAAATGGCATGCAACACTCCTGATAACTCTGCTGCACAAAAGGTGAAAAACCCTCATCCTCAGACTGTGGAGCCTGCTTCCACCAGACACCCCAGAGTAGAAGATACTTTTGCCACATCACTGCACGGTGAGATGAGCAGACGTGTGTCTGTGGCAAACAGTTTCTGCGGATATCAGGCTCCCAGGTGCTCCACAGGGGTTTAGAGCTAACATGTCAAAGCCTGTCAGGATGCATTCCTGTGAGATCTGGAACAAGGGATCCTGCTCTGGCAGGGGGGTTGGACTGGATGATCGTTTGAGTTCCCTTACAGCCCCTAACATTCTGTGATCACAGAGCTGTGCCATGAAAAGCATCTGTCATAGAATTGAGTGGCTGCACCTGCTCAGCCTCCCATGCTGTTGTAGCAGGAGTCAGCTAGATGGTGCTCATGGGGTGGCAGTTGATGTGCAAAGTTTGCACTGGGGTTGTGCTCCCAGCCTCTCCTGCTCCTCACTCTGCCTCCAGCATCCCACACAACAGAAGCAGGTTGTCACAAATGGGAAACCAGGACCAGGGAAGTGAATGGAAACCGAGTCTCAGATACTGTACAATCACAGACACTTACAATAAGGTTGCTTAGTCTGGAGCAGAGGAGGCTGAGAGGAGACCTCATTGCTCTCTACAACTTCCTGAAAAGAGATTGGAGAGAGGCAGGGGTTGGTCTCTTCTTCATAGTAACTACAATAAGATGAGAGGAAATGGCCTCAAATTACACCAGGGAAGGTTTAGGTTGGATGTTAGGAAAAATGTCTTTGCTGGAAGAGTGGTCAGGGGTTGGAGCAGGTGGCCCAGGGAGGTGGTGAAGTCACTATTCCTGGAGGAGTTCAAAAAGTTCGTAGAGACAGCTCTTGGGGACATAGTTTAATGGCCACGGTGGTGTTGAGTTGCTGGTTGGACTCACAGATCTTTGAGGCCTTTTCCAGCTGAAACAATTCTTTAACAGTGGCAATGGCTTTTGAAGGTTGGGATGCAAGTAAGAAGCTGGAGCTGGTTTCATTCTTTAGGAGCCAGCTCATTCACTCCTACCCAGTGGTCTGAAAAGACCACAGCACTGACAACTTAGGAAGGAACCATGTGGGTGGAGACCTAACAACTGGAAGTTGCTTTCCCTCTGATAAATGACAAGCCTATCTGTAAGCTTCATAGAGTCAGAATTGGCAGGGTTGGAAGGGATCCCAAGGATCATCCAGTTCCATCATGTGCCATGGGCAGGGACACCTCACACTAGATCAGGTTGCTCAGAGCCACATTCAGTCTGGTCTTAACCTCCAGGAATGAGGCTTCCACCACCTCCCTGGGCAACCTGTTCCAGTGTCTCACCTCCCTCACGCTGAAGAAATTCTTCCTAACATCTAATTTGAGTCTACCCATTTCTAGTTTTCTTCCATCTCCCCTAGTCCTATCACTACCTGACACCCTAAAAAGTCTCTCACTAGCTTTCTTGTAGGCTAACTTCAGGTACTGGAAGGTCACAATAAGGGCACCTGACAGACTTCTCTCCAGACTAATCAGCATGAGCTCTCTCAGTCTGTCCTTACAGGAGAGGAGCTCCAGCCCTCTGATCATCCTCAGGGCCCTTTCTCTGGACATGTTCCAGCACCTCCAGATCTTTCTTGTAATAGGGGCTCCAGAACTGGACACAGTACTCCAGGTGGGGTCTCACCACAGGGGAGCAGAGGGGGACAATCACCTCCCTCGACCTGCTGGCCACACTGCTCTTGATGCAGCCCAGGATGTGATTGCCCTTTTGGGCTGCAACTGTACACTGACAGCTCATTTTGAGCTTCTCACCCACCAGTACCCCCAAGTCCTTTCCTTCAGGGCTGCTCTCAAGTCAGTCACTGCCCAGCCTATATCAGTGCTTGGGATTGCCCCTTCCCCATGATCTGATGGAGTGTGCCTTGGTGGATGTTTGAAGCTAGAATTAATTGGTAGCTTTCAACTGTTTGGGAAGTTGTCTAGTTTGGTGGATTAATTGCATGCTGCAGCTGTGAGGACACACTGTGTAACTGCCAGCAGCTATAAAGAAATCAAAGTTCTCAGGGATGGTAGACAAAAGCACATTTTGGTAGGATCCAGTGAATGGCAGAAGACTTCTGAATTCTTAAATCTGAAGATTGGGTTTGGTCCTTTGGGCTGAAAGTTTGTATGTAAATTTCTTTTCAAAATGCCTGTCCCATATAGATGCACAAGTATGGTGCCCTAGAAACCCCATAGATACTTTTCATTGGTCTTATGTTAAAATGCCCAGAGGCATAGCTCCATAAAAGTGTTCAACTTTAAACACAAGCACCTTTTGAGTTGCAGGAAAACAAAATATTCTGAAAACTACAGTTTATGACAGTTATTGTGATGTTTACTTAGTAAGAGAGGCTGATGAGTTAATTCTCAGTGGAGGTGCTGAATTGGGCTTCTGTTTGCTGAAGAAAGGCTCCTTGCCTGCTGATTTTATTGTACTCAGAGTACCTGCTATACCCCTATACAAGATGCAAATAATAATATCCTTAGACCAGTTACTGCTGTCCTGCTGACCTGTAACTCTCACCAAGGAGGCCCTTTTAAGACTTGAAACACAATAAAAAGCCAGAATGCCTCTTGAAAGGAAGGGAACAGGAAAAGCACAGAAAAGGCACCCTGCACACTCCAGATCAAAGACAACAGCCAAATGAAGAGAGAGGTTTAGAAAGTGGATGGAAGTAGAACTAAATACATTGGAACTTTCAAATGAATAGGAAAATAGCTGGCTTAATGTCTAAAGCTGGGAATATTTCAACTCTATAGAGTAAAAACAACCCTGAGCACATTTGGGATAAACATTATGGCCAATCTTCAAGGCTAGATTTACCACACAACTTCATTATGAGCCCTGGAAACCTCCTTGACCATTTTGATCTGCATGCTGCATGGCCATGAAGCACCAGGCTATAGGTTTTCTCTCTAGGTATGCTAGATCCCCTCTCAGTCTTCTCTTCAGACCAAAAAAACCCAGGTTTCTCAGCCTTTCCTCATAAGGCAATGCTCCAGTCCCTTAATCATCCTTGTAGCCCTCTGTTGGGCTCTCTCAAGTAGATCCCTGTCCTTCTTGAACTGGGGGAGCCCAGAATTGGATGTAACATTCCAGATGGGGCCCCATTAGGGCAGAGCAGAGGGGCAGGAGAACCTCCCTCAATCTGCTGGACACACTTTTCCTAATCCACCCCAGGATACCATTTGCCTTATTGGCCACAAGGGCCAGTCCCAGGCACAAATATAAACTGTATACAGAGGGGGTTGAGAGCACAGTGCACACAAAAAGGTGTTGTCTGAGAGACAACACAGAAACAAATCATCTGAATACACGTTTCAGAGCTGCTTCTGTTGAGTCCAGTGCCTGAAGGAATGCTGCCTCTGCTTCCTCTTCAAGCTGAGCTCTCCTAGCCCTGTCTCAGTCTGCTGTCTCTCTTGACTTCCTGACTGCTTTCTGGCCCTGAAGCTCACACAGCAGCATCAAGCCTGTGACGTAGCTTTTGTGTTTGCACTAAGGCACTAAAAAGCCCACTGGGACATGAAGATTCATTTTGTGCTAAAGGTTACCAGGTTAAATAATAATTACTGTGGTGTACAGCAGCTTCTCTTTCACCTCTCATTGCCTACACCGTGTTACATCCTCGTTTTGTTTAGCCCAAGGAAATGACAGAAAGCACACCCATGAGGTTCAGCCATGTTCACAACTCACCAATATCACACAGAGCAGCAATCAGACGGAAAATTAAAGTCTCATCTTTACTCAAAGTTGGGCAAATGACTTGCACCAAATCCCTATATAATGCTTCAATTTATGAAAAATAATGCATAAAGGTATCAGCTGTATAAAGATCTCTAAGTACTGTTATTATCTGAAGGAGAAGGTGAAATCTTGTCTTGCTATGGCAGGGAGAAGAGGAAGCTGGGAGTGATGCTTTATAGATCTGTAGCAAACATCCACACAGAGCAGGAGGGCAAGATGGTTAAAATCTGACTCACCAAGCCAGCATCCTCCAAAGCCTGAGGTCGGGCTACTGAAGCAGCAGCAGATGCATTAGCAAAGCTGTTAGCTCTTCATGGCCTCCTGGGCAGGGTTGACAGCAACAGACTTCTTTGAAAGCCCATAGAAAGGTGGAAAACAAGGGGAGAAAGAGTCAAAGGCTCCAAGAGCTTCCTTATGCCCATTAACCTCAGCATCTTTGAGTTTTGACTCAGCAGGGCAGAGGTAATCACAGCAAATGGCCTTTTCAGTTCTTCTGCTGGATACACCTCAGGTTTGCTCAAAGAGCCACAAGAATAGACTTGATTGAGTGAGGCCATTCCTCAGCCTCAGGAGCAAAGGGACTCAAGGAAGCGATGGAATCCAGTTAACACACCCCCCNAACACTCCCTGATTATTTTAAGTCAGACATTGTGTGAAGACAGCCACTGACACACCTGCTCTCAGATCCACCAGATGACACAAGAAGAGATAAGATTTTCAGCCTGGAGAAGTGAAGGCTGGAGGAAGCTAATTGCTGTATTCATCTGCCTTAAGGAGGTCGTAGATAAGAGAGGAAGACTTCTCAGTATCTCCCACTGAAAGGATGAAAAGCAATTGATTGCCTTGGCAGCAAATTAAGTGAGTGCAGAGAAAAAAATGAAGAACCACCATTCTGCACTTGGAAGCATGTCCACCACTGGAGCAAGTGCCTAGAGAGGCTGGGGCCATCTCTGTTCTCAGAGATTTTCAAAGAGCTTAACTTTTATTCCAACATGGGGCTCAAGAAGTCAAACCAAAAACCCAAAATGGAGAGAGTTTGCAGAGGAAGGCTGTAGATAGATAACCTGTTTCAGGTGTCACTGACATTTGTCTCCTACCCTTCCCTGCTTTTTGCCACCACACTTCCAGGTGCCATAGATAAATCATGTAGTTACATTGTAATGTAACTACAAACACAGCCATTCTTCAACCCAGCTCCCTGAGAAAAATATTTAGCATGGCTTAGCACATTTTGTGTTTCAGCCTAGGCTGAAAGGCTAGCACAAAGATAGGCAAAATACATTTCTAACACCCTGGTGGAGAGGGTGTCACAGACCTGACCTGCAGGGCATAAACACAGGTCTAGGAGAAAAATCAATTCAGGGAGAGGGACAATGCCACAGTTGATGTTTTGTTATTGTTCTTTCCAGCTAGCAATAAATCAAAATCCCAACAGGTATCTTTCTTGGATAGGAGAAGCTCACTTCACAGAGAGCAAGACAAGAAGCAGCAATTGTTTAAGTCCCTCTATACCCTTCCCCACACATCAGTTGCAGTGGCAGCACAGCATCAATATGAAGATGCCCTGATTTGCAGGTGCCCATGCCTGGAACAACAAACAAGAACCAGACATAAATGTTGGTGCATGAGCAAGACAGGAGGCCAATGGAACATGCACTAGCATGTTGAAGCCTGTCTGGTGGTATGCTGGCTGCCCGCAGCAGTAGAACACTGCAAAAGAATTCTAGGCTAGGGCAAGTGAGGTAAAGGCCAACAGGATCCTTTCAAGCCTCTTCAACCTTCAGTGTTTGCAAAGAAAACCAGCATAGAATTGTTCTGGTTGGAAAAGACCTCTAAGATCATCTGGTCTGTTCATCTAGCACCACCATGGCCACTAAACCATGTCCTGAAGTGCCAGATCTACATATATATTTTTAACACCTCCAGGGATGGTGACTCCATCACCTCCCTGGGCAGCCTGTTCCAACCCCTGACCACCCTTGCAGCAAAGAATTTTTTCTGAATCTGCAACCTAAACCTCCCCTGGCACAAATTGAGGCCATTTGCTCTGGTTCTGTCAACTGATATGAGGGAGAAAAGACCAACTCCCACCTCTCTCCAACCTCCTTTCAGGGAGGTGTAGAAAGAAAGAATGGATTATGATGGGGAGAAAGTCCAGGTCAAGAAGGTAAATAAAAGGGAGAGGAGGTAAAAGTAAAAACACTCAGGTTCTGCATAATAAATAATAACAATAACAACAACAATTTAAAAAACAACTTAAATGTGTAAACAAACAGAATGCTCAAAGAGCCTAAAAAAAACTCAGTGCATGGTTACTCAGGGTTGCTTTAATAATTCACTTGACTCAGTTTCAGAGCAACTTCCAACAGAAAAAAAAAAAAAAAAAAAACTATGATAGAAAAAGGAAAAAGAAATGAGACCCAAACCCCAGAATATCACTGAGTGTGCTGTGAACTCCTGTTCCTGTGGAGTCTTTAATGTTTTGGAACATGATAGATAGCAGACAGTATTTCATGAGGGTTTTTTTCTCATCCTTCTGTTTTATTTAACATGTGCTCCTGTCCAACTGAATTTTTGTCAAAGTAAGCCTCAAGAATTTTGTGAGGAAAAAATGTTCATGGTAGCAAAAAGAAAATGTGACTGTGGAGTAGGGCAGTTGATATGTGGAGCCTACAGCATGGCCAGGTCACATCCAGTCTGCTGGGCATTCATGCCTGCTGAGACTGGGCCCTGAAATGGGAAACTCTGAACCAGGGGCTGAGGAAATCCCTTTGCAGGCTCCAGCTGCACTCAATCTGTGGACAAAACCACACAAGTGCTTGCTCACTTCAGCTCTCACTTGTGACAGTGCTGGCTGGACAGATGCCCTCAACCATGATTGTCCATGTGCTGGAAAATAAGGTAAGACAAAATGAAGTCCAGCATCTTTCTCTTTGATGTCACCACAACCACAGCTTTTTTCCTTCCAACAAATCATAAACCACTCAAGGTTGGTCATTTTCCACGAAACAAAGAGTCAAATTTTCAATGCAAACTTACAGATTGTTTCAAGTTTTCCAATAGTATCTTCTTAGTGCAAAGCAGCTGTATGGCAGAACGTAATTCATATGGTGGTGTGTTACATCCCATGGTAGTCATTCAGAACAAGTACAAGTCAGCTTACAGATGGGCTGCACCAAAAGAAGCATGGCCAGCAGGTCAGGAGAGGTGATTCCTCCACTCTGCTCTGTTGAGATCCTGCCTGGAGTACTGCGTCCAGCTCTGAAGCCTGTAACACAGAAATGACATGGACCTGAGGGAGAGGGTCTAGAGGAGGGCCACAAAGATGACCAGAGGGCTGGAGCCCCTCTCCTATGAGGATAGGTTGAAGGGTTTGAGTCTCTTCAATCTGGAGAAGAGAAGGCTCTGGAAAGGCTCTCCAGTAGCTGAAGTGGGCTACAGAAAAGACAGGGAAGGACTTTTTATAAGGGTATGTGGTGACAGGACACAGGGTGATGGTTTTAAGTTAAAGCAGAAGGATTTAGGCTGGACATTAGGAAAAAATTCTTCACTATGAGGGTGGTGAGACATTAGAATGGGTTGCCCACAGAAGCTGTGGAAGCCTCATCCCTGGAAATGTTGAAGACCAAGCAGGATGAAGCTTTGAGCAACCTGGTCTAGAGAGAGTTGTCCCTGCCCATGGCAGGGAGGTTGGAAGTAGATGATCTTTAAGATCCCTTCCAACTCAGGCCATTCTATGAATACATCCTAGGAATTACAAGACAAAGAGCAGGCAAAATAAATAAGCAGTGAAAGGGAAAATAATAACAGTACGAAGTGGTTGGGTTTTTAACTCCTGAGAGTTCAACTCAGGTACAGTGGTTATTGATTTAATTGACAGCACAGGCCCGTGTTGATACAAGAGAGAACAGAATGATGGACATGGAACAAGGGAAATAAGAGAAAACTGGGAAAGTGGTTTGCTTTAACTAGCTTCATTTTGTTATGACATTGCTGTCTGTATTGATCCTTCTTATTTATCAACAGTAACGCAGATTTATTTTAGAGAAGGTGGAAAAGAACAACTAGTTTTGAAATGTTAATCCTCTAGGCAAGTGAAAGATCCAAGGGCTGGAGTATCTCTGCTATGAGGATAGGCTGAGGGAGGTGGGGCTGTTCAGCCTGGAGTAGAGAAGACTCTGGGGGTACCTTAGAGCTACCTTGCCAGTACCTGAAGGGATCCTACAGGAAGGCTGGAGAAGAACTTTTCATAAAAGTATCTAGAAACAGGACAAGGGGGAATGGTTTTAAGCTGATTGAGCATAGCTTTACACTGGGCTTAGGAAGACTAGATTCAGTACCAAGGTTCTGAGACTTTGGAATAGGTTGTCCAGAGAAATTGTGGATTCTTCCTCCCTGGAGGTGTTCTGGGTTAGGTTGAATGAGGCCTTGAGCAACCTGGGCTGGTGGGAGGTGTCCCTGCCCATGGCAGGGGGTTTGGAACTTGTTCCAAGGGAACAGAAGGGAAAACTTTGTCACTGTGAGGGTGCCGGAGCCCTGGAGCAGGCTGCCCATAGAGGTTGTGAAGTCTCCTTCTCTAGAAACGTTCAAAACCTGTGTTCCTGTGTCACCTGTTCTAGGTGATCCTGCTTTCTCAGGGGGTTGGACTGGATGATCTTTCAAGGTTCCTCCTAACCCCTAATGTTTTCTGATTCTGTAAATAAAAGTGATCCAAAAGAATGATTTCTTCACGTTAACAGAAGCCTGAATCAGCCCTGGTCTTCTTTATTTTTCATGCTTTTACTTCTCTGGCACTGTGGAGTACTGCAGCATAAGTGGAGAGGCAGGATCTGTACTTGGAGAAGATGCCCAAATTAGCAAACATTAAGCCTGCCACAGACTACTCCCCCAGCCCTCCCCAGGCTGTTATGGATCAGCAGTTTCCCAGTGTGCACCCATCCAATCAGTAGCAACTGCCACAATATCCATTTTCCAGTGGGAAGATGAAAGATGGAGGTAGGTGAAGCATTGTGGCAGCAGGAGTGCCTTCCTGGCACCTAAACAGACAGCTGGCTTTGGCTCAGATCCTAATGCTTTACATCAGCATCAATCCCCAGCTTTTGAAAGATGAGTTCTTTCAAGCATAGGTGCAAAAAAACCCTCAAAACATCCAAGCCATGTTTTTAAGAAGCCCTCCTGTGCCTGACCACAGAAAAACCTACAAGCTACCATTAGGGTGGGTTTCATCTTTTGCAGTTTTTGTTTAAACTGTCCCTAGAAGAGGGTGGACCAATACTTCTCTCATGTTTCATACTTCAAGTGTGATTTGGTCACTGTAACAGCTTCACAGATGCCACTGGATTGGAAGAGACTCTCAGAGGTCATTTTATCCAACTCCCTGCACCCAGCAGGGACACCTCCAACTAGAGCAGGCTGCCCAGGAACACATCAAGGCTAATCCTGAATGTTTCCAGGGATGGGGCTTGAACCACATCCCTCAATAACTTGTTCCACTATTTCACCACTCCCATTGTGCAGAACTTCCCCGATATCCAACCTAAATCTGCACTACTCCAGTTTCAAACCACTGCCTCTTGTCCTATCACCACAGGCCCTTCTAAACAGTCCCTCCCCAGCCTTCCTGTAGGTCCTCTTCAGATACTGATATGTAGCTCTAAGGTTTCCCTGGAGCAGAGGAGAGGAGCAGAAACCCCTTCCCTGTCCTGTTGGCCACACTGCTTTTGATGCAGCCCAGGATATGGTTTGCCCTATGACAATAAAAGATGTTGGCAAAGAGGATTCAGAGATTGCCTGTTGCACAGGTTTGTAGAACAGAGAAAAGCAGGCTCACTATTTTTAGGGCATCAGATCAGTGCTGCATGCCAGCACAGGTACTGAATTTGATCTGGTATTTCAGGAGTCCTCCAAAGCAGAAGATCTTTACATCTCCTAAAGGTTTTGCAGATGGTTCCAATGTATACTTCAGTATTTTTTAATACAATCATAACAGTTCAAAAACCATTTTACACTGTTAATTGCACTCTATTTCTATGCAGTGAATTCAGAAAATACATATTTAAGCAGACATAATGTTGCCAGAAAACTACTTCATCAGCAGATAAAAGTATAGTAAAACAAAAGCTGTGAGCACATTGATCCAGTTAGGTATGAGCGTTGTCATAGTGGCTCTAATGGAAGGGTGGGGAAATGGGGCAGCAACAAAGAGAAATCACAGAAAGCATCACTAATCCCATAAAAGGCAGGGAAAAAGGAGAAGATAGCAAGTATGATATTAACTCTAAAGTCATCATGTAATATGTTTTATGTTAAATGGTAGCTCTGCTGCCAAAGGAAGTGTCTCCTCATTCAACTCAAGGAAAGCTCTGACTGCATATTAGGGCACACCAAGGCTGTGTTTCCACCTGGAAGGGGACTTTCAGCACACTATAATTCACACATTGCTTTGGGATGGAAGGGATCCTCAGAGGTCATCTTGTCCAACCCCCCTGCACTCAGCAGGGACACCTCCAACTACATCAGCCTGCCCAAGGGCACATGTTGAATGCCTCCAAGGATGAGGCCTCAGCCACATCCCTGGGCGACATGTTACTTGTCCAACCCCCCTGCATTGTGCAGAACTTCCTCCTGATGCCCAACCTAAATCTGCCCTGCTCCAGTTTCAAACCATTGCCCCTCATCCTATCACCACAAACTCTTCTAAACAGTCCCTCCCCAGCCTTCCTGTAGGTCCCCTTCAGATATTGAAATGCAGATCTAAGATCTCCCTGGAGCCTTCTCTTCTTCAGGCTGAACAGCACCAATTCTCTCAGCCTGTAGGAGAGATCCTCCAACACTCTGATCATCTTTGTGGCCTTCTCCTGGACCCACTCCAGTAGGTCCATGTCTCTCTTCTGTTGGGGGCCCCAGAGCTGGACACAGTACTCCAGGAGAGGTCTCAGCAGAGCAGAGGGGCAGAATCCCCTCTCTCAACCTCCTGGCCAAGTGTCTTTTGATGCAGCTCAGGCTGTCATTGGCCTTCTGGGCTGCAGCAAGTGCCCATTGCTGGTTCCTGTCCAGCTTCTCATCCACCAGCACCCCCAAGTCCTTTTCTACAGGGCAGCTCTTCATTTCCATCTCAAGGTTTTTTGTTGCTGTTGTGTGTTAAAAATGTCCTCACAGTTGTTATGGACATCTTGATCATATCAACCCTCTTAAAAGCTTTTGTTCACTTTCTCTCGCTACCCATGTGCTTATTCTTAATAAAAGCTACTTAGAGTTTAGCACCTCAAGTCCCAGAGACGGACCTGCATCCATCAGTTTGGCAGAGGATATTTCATCTTTGCTCCTCTGCTTAGATTTCTGCAGCACCAGGGCAGTGGAGAGGAAGAAAACAGGGTGAGATCTGAAAGCCAGCAGTAACAAAACAGATGGGCATATGCTGATGTTTGGGACACAACAGTTTGGGAAGTGGAGCTTTGGAACTGACAACTGAGGAGAAAATGAAAGCAGAATAACTGAGGAGGGCTGTGACATGTTCAGTGGTCATCAAGAGAGACTGGGAAAGTGATGGAAAAGAGGAATAAGCAGGATAGCTGGAAGCAAATGAGTGGCAGATAAATCGAAATGAGGAAAAAGAGGGAGCCTGGGAGAGAGGGCTTTGCTGGGTGGGGCTGTAAACAAAGGCACAGGAACACACTTAGAGTGAATTTCCTTATGGGTCTCCCACACAGCCAAAAAGTCCTCTAAGGAGTGGTGTGCAAGTTGTGAACTGAGACAGGACAATAAGCAACAAAGGATTGAATTGTGGCCTTCAGTTATAATCCAGCTATTAATGACATAGACGAGACTGCACAGCCAGGAGGCTGGAGCCTGTGTGCAATGCACACAGCCTCTTGGTGGTAACTACTTCCTGGCCTTGGTGGCTGAGCTGGAAAGGGCAGAAACTTGCTCTCTTCCCTCTCTGGCCAGATGCTTGTCAGATGAATTCCTATTGAAAGCACTTCACTTGCATTTTGGAAGCTTCTGTGTTTCTCAGATGCTGGAGGTGGATTATAAAGAGGGAAGGACTGGTTAGAGTGTGTTGAGGTGTGGGAAGGAGGAAGTTGCTAAGAGAAGAGACTAATTTGAGCTCCTAAATGTCTCATTACTTGCTCATGCATATTCCTAGTCCAAGGCTGAGAAAGAAATCACTGCATACCCAGCCCTGATGGCAACTTCAGATCTGGATTCTACACTATTCTTTTCCTTTGCAGTGAGGAGGCAGGAGACCATGCAAAATTGTTAGGCTAGGACTTTGTTCCTTCAGCTGTGACTTGAGCTGTATGCATTTGCAAAGGATGTTCCTGCATGTGCTCACAATTTCGAATGAGCACAGCTAAAAACTGCCAGAGCCTTGAAGTGCAATCATTTAGTACTCAGGCAGCATATCTGAAAGAAGATGGTAAATAGGGAAAAAGACATAATCTGCTCCAAAGAAAGAGCATTCTGCATTTCCCCCCTGTCTTTCCCTCAGCCATCTGCTTCATGGAGCAAGTGAGTGAAAAATCATGATCCAGAGGTAATGGCTGGCTAAGAGAGGCTCCTAGGTCCACTGCAGCCATGCTATAGTTCAACCCACAGCTCTTGCTCAGCATTGACAGTCCAAACCTCATCTTTGTAATCTATGTCCTGGCTGTGGAATTCTCTGCTCTAATTATTCTGCATGCGTCCCTCCTCACAGCCTGGAACAGGCTTTCTAAAGAGCTGCAACCACTGGAACAGGGAAGATATATGGAGCCAGTCAACTCTAGTTGTGTTTTGCAGAAATTGAAAGAAGACTCAAAAGACTTCCAAATTGCAGAAAGGAAATTTCCTTCTGCTTTGAGGATTACTCACTTCCAGTGCACTAAAGTCAAAGGATTAAGTAACTTTCCCCAAATATAGAGTATATCACATCCAATCTCACACACAGACACACACACTGCTACCTTCTTAAGTGAAGCATCTAAGGAGGAAAATGAGATTACAAATTTAGGAGTATAATGAGATGAAGTTAAATTCACACTACTTCTCCCCCTACACAAAACCAAACCAAAAACCTCTCATTAGAAAAGATTAATTTTTTGTTGTTGCTGCAGTTTCTAATCTCATTATACCTTTTGTCACAAGACTGATTTATCACAATTTCAACCCTTAATGCTATACATTTAGTGAAATACTGTACTATGCTTTTAACACAGTAACTTCACTTGACTACATTTCCAGTATTACACAAAATCACAGAATGCTAGGGGTTGGAAGGGACCTCAAAAGCTCATCCAGTCCAACTTCACCTTCCAGAGCAGAATCACCTAAGGCAGGTCACACAGGAACACATCCAGGTGGGTTCTGAACATCTCAAGAGAAGGAGACTCCACAACCTCTCTGGGCAGCCTGCCCAGTTGTCTGAGGTCCTTCCTGAACTGAAGGGCCCAGAACTGGACACAATATTCCAGGTTCAGCCTCAGCAGGGCAGAACTGAGTGGGAGGAGAACCTTTTTCAACCTACTCTCCACACCCCTTCTAATCCACCCCAGGATGCCATTGGCCTTCTTGGCCATAAGCACACATTCCTGGCCCATAGTCATCCTTCTGTCCACCAGGACCCCCAGATTCCTTTTTTTTCCCTATACTGCTCTCCAATAGGTCAGTCCTCAATCTCTACTGATCCATGGGCTTGTTCTTTCCCAGATACAAGACTGCAAGACTCTACACTGTCCTTGTTGGATTTCATTTAGTTTCTCCTCACCCAACTCTCCAGCCTGTCCAGGTCTCACTGAATGGCAGCACAGCCTTCAGGTATGTCAGCCACTGCCCCCAGCTTGTGTGTGTCATCAGGTGTCATCAGCAAACTTGCTGACAGTGCCCTCTGTGCCCTCAACCAGGTTGTTAATGAATATATTGAACAGTACAGGTCCCAGTACCAACCCCTGAGGGACTCCACTAGATACTGGCCTCCAACTAGACTCCATCCCATTCACCTTAGCTCTCTGACTTCTTGCCTTCAACCAGTTCACATCCAAACCAGACTTCCCCAGTTTAGCTGCAAGGATGCCATGGTAGACAGCATCAAATTCTTTCCTGAAATCAAGATAAACCACATCCACTTCTCTACCATCATCTACTCACCTGGTTATGTCCTCATAGAAGGCTGCCAGGCTGGTTAAACATGACTTCCCCTTGGTAAAACCATGCTGACTTGCTTCTGTGTCTTTGTGAGTTGCTATCCACTCACTGATGCCATAGCACTCAGCACAGCTATAAATACAAAGCCCAGCCAACGAGCCACACATGATTGAAAAGGTCAAAACAGAGCACTCCATTACTGCAATTTAGAGAACACCACTCACAAGGCACCAAAATTTTGATGCCTTATTGATGTGACAATGAAAAGAATGAAAATAGAAGGCACTGCAAAATGATCATATTATTACCAGAAATCACTGGGAGATTGAGGGAGTGCAAAGCCTTCAACATTATTATCCTTACATCCTGCTTTAAATTCATGTTGTTGTTTAGGTATTGCAACTCTTCTGCTAAGTTTCTATCTCACCAGAAAGATAATGCTCTGCTCACTGCTTCTTTTGGTAGTTTATAAATACAAACATATTTAAGAATCTCTTCAGGAATACTCAAGAAGCAGTTTTTTGACTTATGGCCCTATTTTAGCTAACTTGTAGAGAAATTTAGACAGCATAAAAAACAAAAATAACAAAAGTTAAAGCAAACTAAGTATGATTCTTTCGGACTCCTCCTCCCCAGCAAGAGAAGAGAAGAAGGAGGGTGGAAAGGATATGTGCCCCCATACTGGGTCATGCACAGGACTTGGAGTGGCTGGGAACACAGCATGCTCTGCAATTCAGCCACCAGCTTATTGTCCCTACAGATGTCTATGAGTGCATAGCAAAATTCACAGATTGCATTGGGCTTGAAGGGGCTCTCAAAGGTCATCTTGTCCAGCACCCTTGCACTCAGCAGGGACACCTCCAACTACAGCAGGCTGACCAGGACCACAGCAAGGCTGATCTTGAATGTCTGCAGGGACAGGGCCTCCACCACCTCTCTAGACAACCTGTTCCAGTATTTCACCACTCTCATTGTGCAGAACTTCATCCTGATATCCAGCCTACATCTGCCCTGCTACAGTTTCAAACCATTGCCCTTCATCCTATTATCACAAGCCCTTCTAAACAGTCCCTCCACAGCCCTCCTGTAGGTTACATTCAGATACTGAAAGGTAGCTCTAAGTTTTCCCTGGAGCCTTCTCCTCTCCAGGCTGAACAGTCCCAATTCATTCATCCTGTCTACACAGCAGAAGTTCTACAGCCCTCTGATCATTTTTGTGGTCCTCCTCTGGACCTGCTGGAGCAGGGCTATGCCCTTCTTGTGTTGGGGCCCTTAGAGCTGGACACAGTGCTCCAGGTGAATATGAGCAAGTAATTTGCCAGGTGGGAATACAGGAAAAAAACCACCACCACCACCAACAAAACCCACCAAAAAACAAACCCCCAAACAAAACTAATTAAATAAATAAATGAAGAAAATTCACCAAAATCCAGCAAACCAAACCCAACAAGTTTTATCTTTGTCAGCAAAGGTTACCCAGGAGAGAGTGTGAGGTAGATGAGATCTGCCTCCTGCAGCCTCCCACTCCAAGCAGATGCCTTGGCACCATGCTGGCAAGGCTCTGGACCCTCTGGCAGAGCAGGTGGCTGTGGGCTGCACGCTCCTACTCCCAACAGCTTTACTGGTGCCAGAGGGGGGAGTGTAGAAAGAGAGCTCCACCTGAACAAACTGAACCCCTTCATTTTTGGGATGATGGCAGGAGGGGTGGACGAGACTGCCTTATGGAAGTTTGATCTGAATTTTGTAACATATGGAAATTGTTCTGCAAAGGAGAGCGGGAAATATTTAGAAACAGTTGGAAAGGCTGTCATTGAAATTTATCCTGGCTGTGTCTAAACGTGGAAAAGGACAACAGAAACCAATGTTAGCTGCAGAGAAATGGAAAGAGAAGCAACTCTGCAACAAGCAGAAGGCTTATTTCTTTTTAAGTATAAACAATCTGGTAAGGAGGAAGAAAGGAAGGACTACAAAAATAAGACAAGTAAAAAAAAAAAGAGGGTAAAAAAGAATAAATAATAATAAAAAACCCTCCTCAGTGGTTTGCAAAGATTTTTTTTTCCTAGTACAGCAGCCTCCAAATATAACTGGGAGAGAGAAATCAGACAGAATGTTTCTGTTCTAAAATATCACAGCAAAGAAGGGTATAAAAGGTGTACTGGGGGAAGAGGGTAACATTTAACTATGCACACACCTTTTAGACAGCTTCCTCAGGAGACTGATCTTTCTAGACTCCTTAAGCAGTGAATGCCAGTCACAGAATCATAGCATCAACAAGGCTGGAAGGGACCTCTAAAGGTCATCTAGTCCAACCCCCCCTCCAGTGAGCAGGGACATCACCCACTAGATCAGGTCTCCCAAAGCCTTATGCAGCCTCACCCTGAATATCTCCATGCATGGGGCCCCAACCACCTCTCTGGGCAACCTGTTCCAGTGCTCTACCACCCTCATTGTAAAGAATTTACATCCAATCTAAAACTGTTCTTCTCTCATTTCAAACCACTGTCTCTTGTCCTATCACTGCAGGCCTTTGGAAACAGTCCCTCTGCAGCCTTCTTGCAAGCCCTCTTCAGGTACTGAAGGTTGCTATTAGGTCTCCCCAGAGCCTTCTCCAGGCTGAACAACCCCAGCTCCCCCAGCCTGTCCTCAGGCTGCCCACAGGGCAATTCAATATCCCTAAATACAGGTGGCATGAACACCTTATTTGCAGTAAGGATGAATCACAATTAATAGATAGATTGGATATAAAAAAAAATTTCTTTATTGAAACTACTTCACTGTCAAGCATTGGACAGGTTGCCCAGGGACATGATGGCACCACTCTCCCTGAAGGTGTTCAAGAAACCTGTGGCCATGTCACCTGGGGAGATGGTTTAATGGCCATCGTGGTGTTGGATTGATGTTTGGACTTCATGATTTTAGAGACCTTTTCCAAATAATTCTATGATTTTCTTCAAGCTTTGACTGTTCGGAAGCTTAGGCTCAATTACAGATGGAACAAACACCACTGCCTTCTTGGGAAGTTAAGGACATGGGAGTGAGGCACACAAGACCCTTCATTTGATCCTTCCCCTTTATAACTGTTCCTCATGTGCAGCACTGTGATTTAAAACCCTACCTTCCCACCCTTCTCTTTGTTTGTTTGTCTGTTGGGTGGTTTTGGTGGCTTCATTTGTTTGTTTAGGATTTTTTTTT
>VXBD01003980.1:202832-225044 GCA_013399975.1 Indicator maculatus | reverse complement strand
TTTTTGGTGTTTTTTTTTTTATTTTATTTCCTCCTCTCAGCTCTGTAATGTGTTGTTTTGGTTTTTTTTTTCCACTCCAGTGCCAGGAGCAGTCACAAGCAAAGGGAGCTCCCAGGATGCAACTTGCAGAAGTGCAGAGCACACCTCTTGCTTAATCCACAAATTTCCTTCCCACTGCTGCTTTTTACTGGTGGAGAGGTTCCAGCCATAGGGAGCAATACTTAATCCAGAAAAACAACTCATTTACAGTTGCAGCTCAAGTTTTGTGCAGCAAGTTTTGAGTACCAAGGCAGAAATTTTATTCCCAGGGAACTTGTAAAAAGGCCAAAAGGGGAAAAATTAGTGTGGAGGAAGCCTAATAAAATATTTGAAATTCCAAGATTAGCAATGACTATAATCAAGAGTAAGGACAGAAATGGAGTATGTAATTGCTTCTAATTTGAACATCATAGCATTTACCTGCTTGTCCTACATACCAATAAGCAAGGGCATTGAGATTTTCAAAGGAGTTTAATCTAGGGACACTGGGGTGAATGGACTCAAAGGGGAAGGAAAAAAAAAAACCAAACCAAACCCCAGCTTCACAAGATGTTGAACATCTGTCTTATTTTCATAGATCGCATTGGGTTGGAAGGGACCCTCAAAGGTCATCTTGTCCAACCCCCCTGCATTCAGCTAGAGCAGCCTGCCCAGGGACACATCCAGTCTGACCTTGAATGTCTCCAGGGACAGGGCCTCAATCACATCCCTGGGCAACCTGTTGCACTATTTCACCACTCCCATTGTGCAGAACTTCCTCCTGATGCCTAGCTTCAGCACACTTACACTAGGAACGCAAGGACAGACAAAGCTCTCATCACTGTAGTGTGTCCCTGCCTCACTCTACAGGACAGCGTCTGAGCAGCACAGATTCTGCATGAACTTGATGATCTTAGAGGCTTTACCCAACCTTACTTATTCTCTGATTCTATGCAAAACGTACAGAAACTAAACCTGCAGAACCTCATTGCAACGATGGGACTGCCAAAAGCTGGATGAACCCCAGAAGTACCAAACGGGAGAGCCGCATATCTTCAAAACCTTTTTGTTATTTTTGGCCAGGGTCACTGTGGGTCACATTTTTGGTCACTGTTCACTGGATTTTGCTTCCCCTCTTCAGTTCCCTGCTCCATAAATCATAGAACAATTTAGATTGGAAAAGACTTTCAAGATCATTGAGTCTGGGCTCTGGGGCACCTGATCTAGTTTAGGATGCCCCTGCTTACTGCAGAGGGACTAGATGACTCTTGGAGGTCCCTTCCAACCCAGATCATTTTGTGATTCTGTATCAGGTTTCTGAATGAATGGCATCAAATCACCACAAAGGCTGAGTTACTAGATACGGTGCTCAAGGTTATGGTGCAGTAGTGGCCCTGGTTGAGTTAGATAACAGTAGGTCTTGATCTCAAAGGTCTTTACCACCCACAGTGCTTCTGCGATTCCAGCCCCACCTTGCGTATGCCATGGCAGCTCTGACTCAGTCCTCCTTTTCTGATGACTACAGAATTATTCTCCCAGCACTGCCATCCCTCACAGATGTCTTTGCTTAACTTGACTATTCCTTAGTGCCTGCCAGCACTTTCCCCAAGCTAAATTCCTACTAAATGCATCTCTTCTCTAAGCCTCATCAGCTGTTGCTCTAAATGCATCCCCTCAAAAGAAAAAATACCTTCTGCTTGCTTTTAATAGGTGTACCAATAAAAGGAGGATTAAAACCCAGCACTCCTAGACTCTGGTGAACAAACTTCTTCCTGCCTCAGTTTATTCAGCCATAAAATGTCTAGAATATTTACTACAGTATCTCAAAAGAATAGATAAGAAGCTTAATGTTATTAATTCAATGCTACTGATTCTGGCTTGCTACAGGGAATTATAAACATTTCCTTTCAAAGGCTCTATATATTGGTAAAATTGATGGTTGGCAGTCATCATATTTGCAAGGTTAATACCTTAGTCCCATGGAGCAGAAAGCCAAGATTGCATTTTTATTTGCTAGTTATTCCTTTTTAAGTAAACCTCTGGCATTTTTTTTTCTCCTATAGGGCAACAGTATTAATAAATACTTCCTGTCAGTAAAGCTTACTGACAGCAATTCAGTTTGTTTGGTTGTAAGTCAATTTATCGTGTTCTAAAACACTTCATTACATAAATTATTAGGTAAATATTTATGCAATAAATATACTATGGAACAAACATATTCCTTTTTGTAATTTATCTACCCAATAGGTTTATTACATTAATTGATTTATAAACCCATTGTTTCAAAGAATTTCTCTGGATGTATGTAATAAATTTACAGAATCACAGAATTGTCAAGGTTGGAAGGGACCCCAGGGATCATCTAGTTCCAACCCCCTGCCATGGGCAGGGACACCTCACAATAGATCAGGTTGCTCACAGCCACATCCATCCTTGCCTTTAAAACCCCCAGGGATGAGGCTTCCACCACCTCCCTGGTCAACCTGCTCTAGTGTCTCACCACCCTTATGGTGAAGAAATTCTTATTTATGCAATTCATATAATAAATATATTTATTACAAAAATTGATTTACAATTCCGTTGTGTTGAAGAATCTCTCCGGATGTATGCAACAAATATATTTATAGAATAAACATATTTATTAATTACATAAATTGATTTACAACCCTAAGTTTGAAAGAATTTCCCTGGATTATATAAATATATTTATATAATAAATATGTATTTAATATCTATTTATATAATAAATATATTAATTACATCAAATGATTTGCAAACCCATTGCTTGAAAGAATTTCTTTGGATACATGCAATAAACATATTTATGTAATTCATAGAATAAATATATTTACAACACAAATCCATTGATGAACTCATTGCAAAGAATTTCTCTGGATGTATGCAATTTATGTAATAAATATATTTAGAACAAATTGATTTACAACCCCATTGTTTCAAAGAATTACTCTGAATTGATGTAATAAATACCTTTATGTAATATATTTGTTTGATGATTTGATATACAAATCCATTGTTTTAAAGAATTTCTCTGCAGCAACATATTTTCATTTATTTATTTATTTAAATTAAAAATAAAACTGCATGGGACATGAATGATTTGGGTTGGCAAGGACCCACATACATCATGATGACTGCTTTGGAAAGGCTTTAAAGAGGAAGCAGAAAACCCAGAGAGAGGAATCAGAGAGAGGAATGTTACTGTATGGAAGTCGTAAGGTACTGCTTCTAAAATTACAGACCTGAAATTGTTCTTTACAATAAAAAATAATCATAAATGGCTTCCACTTTTGCAGGCTGTATTTTCTCTGAGACTGAGAAGTGAGGGTGTCTGCTTTCTCTCTAAAGGAAAGAGGGCTGCATTTAGCTATACGCTAAATTGTCTGTAAGAATTACTCTGATCTGTACATGGGATGCCTGACAGCCCTTTCCAGGACTAATTGGACTGAAGGATGGGATGACCTAGTTTTGGTTTTCTTTTTTCATTTTTTTTCCCCCTTCCCCCTTCTCCCAGCATATACCATTGAGTTTTGAGATTCTAAACGCTTCAGTCTTTTGAGAATTCTGTTGTTTCCTATTAGCTACAACTTCATTGTGTCCAACTGCCAGCAGAGGGAGGAAATGCAATAGGAAGGACAGAAAGGCAACACAGCATCTCTCATCCACACTACTGACAGAAATATGCTGTGGTTTCAACCATTTCTATTCTAGGACAGGGTACACTCAGTGTCAATTCCCCAGCCTACAAGTGATCTGATTAATTGTTGGTGTTCTTTTTTTCCCCCCTCTTTTCCCCCATTCTCTTCCTTTTTGCCTTTCAGTTTCATGCAGACAATGTTTGAGATGTATAAATAGTGGAAGAACTACGCAGAGAGCTTTATTATGGGACTACAAATCATTTCATGAGCATTAATGGGAAAGTCTGTCTTCTGGAGAGCTCCCCCTCTCTAGATGCCATTTCCTGTTCTCAAGGTCCCCTAACGCAGTGAACCAGAGCAAGATGGGAATTACTTTAGCTCCCTTGTGCTCCAGAGACACATGTATAGGAGATGAGTTGCCAAAGGGCTACGTTTTTCTTTTAAATACCAGCAGCTACACTTCTATAATAATAATAATAGAGAGATTCAAAGGGAGGCTTACCAGGGTTCTGGGCAGCCTGATCTAGTTGAGGATGTCCCTGCTTACTGCAGAGTGGTTGGACCAGATGACCTTCGGAGGTCCCTTCCAGCCCAAACCGTGCTATGATTCTGTATAAACCAACTTGTCTTTTATTTAACAATTTGCTGAGCTTTGTGGCACACACAGAGTTATTTTAATCAAAGATGACCACGTTTCCTCCTGAAGCTGCCCTCCCCACCATATCTCTGCAGACACACACATGCACAAAGCCATCTAACACTGGATTTAAATGAAACGCTTTCTCGTTCCTTCCTCAGGCATAAAACCTGTCAGCTGTAACCGAGACAAAGGGCAGACAGCTCTTGCTGCTGCCTCATTGCCTCCTAGCTTCTGGCACTGGGAGGTTTGGATGGCTAGATCAGGTGTTTGCTCCTCTCTGCATGGATCCTTACACTCCAGGTGAGCACAAAATTGTGACTGACAAGTTAAATGCTCTCTGCTCAGCATCCCCATCCACCTCTACCCCCTGGAGCATAGCATCACTCACCACCCCCTTCAAATAAGGGGCTGGGGCTGTATAGGTAGAGCCAAAGGGTATGCCTGGGAGCTCTAACTTCCTTTCTTACTGCTCATATCCCTAAAGCATTCTGCCCTTCAGGTCACTCAGCTCTGTCTTGCTGTAGCACGTTACACACAGAGATGATCGTGGACCTGATAGCAAGTGACGGCAGTGCTAAATCATTTGACACTTCCAGCTGTCCACAGGTGCCCATGAATCATCTGCTGTTTGCAGAATTTCTCTTCCAAGGCTGAATTAAACCAAGATATGGAGGGGTGAATGACAACAAAAAAAAAAACCAAAAAACATTAGACGCTCCCTGTGTCAAACACCCTCATTGATCAAACGCTCATCAGAAAAGGGATAAATCCCAAGTGAGGTCTGTCAGCCAGCAGAGCTTTGGCTTTGAGTCTCCCACACAACAGACCTCAGCTTCTACTGCTGCAGGATTGGCTTCTCTGAAACAGAAACTGGGACAAATCCCTCTTTTCTCATGTGTCTCCCTAGGTTAAAAGGGACATCAGAAGCTTTACAGAGAGCAGATTCAGAAAGCAGAGAAAGTCTGGAATAGGGCTGCAAAGAGGGAAGGAGAGGCAGCAGTTCAAACAACAGCATAGTGCAGGGGAGAAAAAGCTCTACAGTGGTATGCAGAGGAGCAAAGGAGCTCAAGATTTAATATTTGTATCACATGAGAGGTTTTATGATAAATAAAGCTTGCTGCCATCAAAGGCCATTGGAACCATGCAGGCACTGCTTTCAGAGGGGGATTGGCAGAAGGAAATGTTATCCATAACATCAGAGAAGGGCTGTTACTGAGGCATAGCAACAGCAGCAACCACCTGAGCACTCAGTCAAGGGAAAAATGAGCCATAATAGATTCAGGACAGAACAAGAGGCTTGCTGACAAGGCCATAGAAGAGAAATGCCAGCTGGCCACTATCCTGTTAAACGACAAGTGAATATGAAAGATGTCCTGAGGTTTCTGTTCCCTAGCCTGGCAGTGCTGAGTATCACAAGGCATGGGGTTGTCATGCACCTTCCTATAGCTATGCTAACTGGGGAACAGGAAACTCAAACTTTTTTTTTCCTCCTCTGGGAAAGGCCTCTTTTGGGGACTAGTTTGCTTGCTGTTAGGCACTTGCCAAGTCAGGGCACTTCCCTGTGTAGAGCTAAAATTTGCCATCACACACCTGCATAAAGCCTTCCAAGGGAGGACTTTCATAGATTCATTCATAGAATAACTTCAGGGATCTTAATGATCACCTAGGTTCAACCCCCCTGCCACGGGCAGGGAGACCTCCCACTAGACCAGGTTTCTCATAACCTCATCCAGCCTGATCCTAAACATTTCCAGGGATGAAGCATTCATAACCTCTGAGCAACCTGTTTAAGTATCTCACTGGCCTCATAGTGAAGAATTTATTCCTACTACCCAATCTAAATCTACCTTGCTCCAGTTTAAAACCATTGGCCCCTGCCCCATCACCACATACTCTGTAAACAACCCCTCTCCAGCCTTCCTGTAGAACAGCTTCATGTACTGGAAGACTGCTATAAGGTCTCCCCAGAGCCTTCACATCTCCAGGCTGAACAGCCCCAACTCCTTTAGCCAGTCCTTGCAGGAGAGCTGCTCCAGCCCGGTGATCATTTTTGTAGCACTCCTCTGCATCCCCTTCAACAGATCCATGTCCTCCTTGCATTGGTGGCTCCAGAGCTGGACACAGTACTCCAGACATTTCACATATCTTTACCCACATGGTATGTGGTAACCCATGCTCGACCTCAGCATTATAGTTAGGCCAACACAGAGCCTAGTACAAGTCTGAACTTTGTTTATCCCTATGCCTCTCATCTTGTGCAAACCTACACAGAAGGTGATATATAAACAGTTCAAAGCACCAATAAAAATTCAGTCAGCAGCAATGTGTGTCTCACCTTCCAAAAAAAAAAAACAAGCAGTGCAAGCAAACTACCACCTGTCTTTGGAGAAATGATGCAGGAGCTTCCCTGTTTTAAAACCACATTCATCTCACAACTGCAACTCAAAGCACAGCAGTGGGCAATAAACTTCAAGGACCAGGCTGGCACTATTAGAATGGTGCAGCTGGCTAAGCAATTTTTACCTTAATGTAAATTCTGCTGATGTAACCATAGCTTTCCCCAGGGATTTCTCTAGGATCTTAACTCCTCTTGTGTCAGAAGGACTTGCCTACGCATGATACATAGCCAAATTACTCCTAAAACTCTCTGCAGGGACAAGTCACAAAGAGAAGAGGTATGTACACAGCTTTTGCACTTCAAGCACTTCCCATGCAGGTGTGTTTGTTGAATATAAATGGTCTCCTAAAAAGTTTATTCATTGAAAAAGCTCAACTCCATGTCATAGGTTGAGGGAGCAGACAGGTGCTCTTTACCCCTCCCCAAAGGAGTAAAAGAAAATGCTCCACACAGGATTGGAAAGAATTTGCTACAAGGGTGGTGGATCACTGGAACAGGTAGCCCAGGGAGGTAGCTGAGGCCCCTTCCCTGGAGATAATCAAGGTGATTCTCAATGAGGCCCTGGGCACCCTCGTCTAGTTGAGGATATCCCTGCTGACTGTGGGAAGATTGGATTGGATGACCTTTGGAGGGCCCTTCCAGTCCAAACTATTCTGTGATTTGGAAGTTGAAATGGGAGTGCTATTCACAACTACATACAACACCACAAAACCGTACCAAAATACCCAACAATTCATATTCAGCCTTGGCCCAGCTCTCCAGCCTGGGCTTATCCAAAACCTGCCCCCCAAACAGGCCTCAAAGCACCCCCTTCCCATACCTCCCTCCCCAGACTCAAATGACACAGTAAAAATTAGCTTTGCCAAGGCTGAAGCCAGGCTGTAAACCTCCAACGCAGCAGATAAGGTCCAGCTGGGAGCAGAAAGAGACAAAAAAGGGCTGAAACTGACTATGCAGCCAGTTTATATAGAAGATAAAGATGCAATATTATGGGATGGAATTACATAATTTCCAGTGCTATGCCCCCTTGGGATGGACAGACTGCCTAGTCTCCAGGAGTTCTTCCCTATGATTAAGGAGCTATTCCTTAACCCACAACACTCCCCTACCTAAGTTAGTATCTAACCAGGAGGTTTGTACTGGACCATTGCTTATGGCAGCTCACAAGAACTTTGGTACTCATAAAGGCAGCCTTAATGGAGCGGCTTGGATTTATCACCCTGTGCCTCCATAGCTTATGCTTGAATAAGTCATTGGTCATGGCATAAGGGAGCCAGCACCACTGTATTTTGTCCAGCAATGAGACCCAAGGACATTTTCTAGCACCACAGTAATAATAGAAGTTTTCAGGCACTCCTGCTCACTGACAGCTACTGGGCATGCTCTGGTGGTTACACAGCTCCCAGATCAAAGCTGGCAGGGAGCTCCTGGGAGTTCAGGTGGTACCAGCCAGTAGACCTGTCTGCATGGAGGTTTGTGCTCTAGACAGCCAAGTCCATGGACTTCAGCAAAGTCACTGCAGCACAGCAAAAGGAAAATAAGGCCCTTGCTATGCTACAAATGGCTTGTGCAAGATTGTGGGTGTATTTAATTCAACACAGCAAGGACTATTTACCCAGATTATTTTTTTTTTTGGTTTGGGGTTTTTTGGTTTTAATAAGGCTGTGGTTTGTTTTCCCCAAAAAAGTCATGTTTCTAACTCTCATTTGTGACTTGCCAGAGGCAAATAAAGCATACCATATACACAGAAAACCAAGAGCTACCAGGATAATTCATTTTAAACTTACACTGCTGCTTGCATCAACTTCTAAAAATGGAGCAGACATTGGGAAATGGTTTCCCAAGAAGCAAGTCACATGGTATATTTAGGTAGCACTGATTCAGTTGGAGAAGCATGCAGCCAACAAATAATAACATTAGATATGAAAATCAGCACATTTCACAGCACCACCTGCCTACAGAGAAGGCTACAGCCAGTGTTAATGTGCTTCTTGTCACCCATTCCCATCACTGGGATGGAAGCACAGCATAGTTAAAAAAATTAATCTCCTGGAAACAACACTTAATAAAGTGAAAAGCAAAAATAAAAATCCTGAAAGTAACTCCACATTTTCAAATACCAGTCTCTACTTCATTTTGCCCAAAATGTTTGTAAGCAGCTACAAATATCTAAAAACCAAGCTCAAATCTACAAATTTAATTGTTTCCACTCACAATATCCAAGAAGGCAGTCCTCAAGCAAAACAGAATGAAGAGAAGGAAGGTGAGAAGAAATCCAAGCAGCAAGCTCTAACAGAAGGCTCCCTTCTCTCCCCCAACTTCCCCTTTTAAACTGGTTGTGATGCCTGTGGGGTGGGACACACCTGAGGCAACGCCAGACAGCTGTGCTGGCTGACTCAGAGCTGCTGATGGCCTGCAACCCATGGCTGGCCTGGGAGTTTGCCCATTAACACCAAGACTACTGTCTCTTGCTCTGCTTCTGACCTGCAAGTGCCCATTGCTACCTCATGTCCAGCTTCTCTCCCACCAGGACCCCTAAGTCCTTTTCTGCAGAGCTGCTCTCAATCTCATTGTTTCCCAGCCTGGACTGATACTGAGGGTTGCTCTGGCCTAGGTTCAGGACCCAGCACTTTGAACCTCATGAGATTCTCCTCAGCTCACCTCTGCAGCCTGTCCAGGTCCCTCTGGAAGCACCCATCCCATCCTTCAGTCTTATCAACCACACCACTCAGCTGATAGCAGCCCCTGGTGCTGACTGAGGTTTGTGAAATCATGCTGAAGGGCAAAGGGAGCATGCTGCTCTGGTAGCTGTGACCATCTTCACTCTCAGCAGAGATCAACTCACTTTTCCCCACAGGACTGAATGGTCCCTCCAACTGTTGCACCAGGTGGGTTCATCCCCTTCTTGTGCTCTACTACCAAACAACTCCTGGCTAATGCTGCCACAGCTGCATCTGGTTTAAAGAATTCAATGTTTACATCCATCATCATCCACCTGCTCTTCAATATTTCCCTGATTTCATCATCTTCCCATAAGAGATCAGCACACCAGTTACACGCTTGTGGGCACAAGAGTTGCTTCCGCACACTTCACATCAAATGCGAACAGACAGTTTCACATCAGCCAAACCAGGCTCTTCAAAATGGGAAGCAACAATCATTTGCTCCATTCTTTGGCCAAAGCCTGTCTTTTATAGGTAGGTAAACAGAATAACGTGATCTAAAAGTTTCTCTCTTCTGCTTGAAGACTGACAGTTTTCGGATGGTAGCTTTGGATGTAGAAAGCTCTCAGGAAAGAAGAGGCATTAAAAATAAATGTTGAGATACCTCATGAATGTTATACCACACAAAACCTGCAGAATAAATGATTAATACCAAAGGTTGGATCTGACAAGATAGCTTCCACCCAGCAGCTAGGAAGTGTCTAAGAAATGGGAGAGCAAATGACATAAGCTAAAGGGAAGATGACTGCCAACTATGGCACCAAGTCTGGGAGGAAAAACATTGCAATGCTTGAGTACAATTAATCCAAGAGAGAAAATTCATGATCAATTCAACTAAGTTTTGGGGTGCTTCCTCCCCTGATAATCTGCAACAGGAACACAAAACCAGAGAAATTTGCAGAATGACCAATCTGGTGTGTATTTGTTCATGTTACACATTTGTGTTTCTATGAAAATAAAAGAGGTTCTGGTTGCCAAGACTTCACTTTTTCCTACAATGTACTAATTGACATTTCACAGAGTCATAGAATCCTAGAATGGCTTAGGTGAGACAGACCTGCTTTCTGTCACAAGAAAAAGACATGAAGCCATAGTAAAGAAATGTAATCCTGCTCTCAGGTGCCACAATTGTTTATAATGTCATAGGATAATTTTTAGAAGTCCTAGATCCAGACTTTAGCAAAGCCTTCTAGGGCTTACTGGCCTGCAAAAGTAAGAGAGATAGGATCCTTTTCTCAGACTCACCACCTTTTGGGTTTGATCCTAGAGTGGAAGTAGCAGGAAAAATAAGAGCATTTTCAACTTCAGTGGCATCAAGGAACCACAGAATCATAGAACGGCTTAGGTTGGAAGGGACCTCAGAGGTCATCCATTCTAACCCCCCTGCTGTGGGCAGGGATGCCTCTCAATCAGACTTGATTGCTCAAGGCCTCATCCAACCTGGACTTGATAACATCCAGGGAGGAGGCATTCACAGCCTCCCTGGGCAGCCTATTCCAGATTCTCACCATCCTGGTACTGAAGAACTCCTTCCTAAGATCCAGTCTAACTCTGCTCCCCCTCAGCTTCAAACCATGATAGGGTGAGGGGCAATGGACACAAACAGGAGCACAGGAAGTTCCCCCCCAACACAAGGAGACACATCTGTACTGTGAGGGTGCCAGAGCCCTAGAGCAGGCTGCCCAGAGAGGTTGTGGAGTCTCTTTCTCTGGAGACTTTCAAATCCCACCTGGATGTGTTCCTGTGTGATCCTGCTTTGGCAGGAGGTTAGACTTGATGATCTCCAGAGATGAATTCCATCCCCCCCAGTCTGTGATTCTATGATGTCATGCTGACTGTATCAGAGCTTGGGTGTCACATCCATATATTTCTGTCCTCCTTCATGGACACTTGTTAAGCAGAGGATGTCTACTAACCAGATGTGCTCAGTGGTGTATCACAGGTTTGAGAATGTCCAAGCCTGTGAAGCTCTTTCACAAATCAAGGGTACATGGCATCAATACTACCATCATAAGCAAGGTCTCACAAAGATGCTTACCAGATCCTGGTATTTTGTGACCCCACTGGCTCCAGAGACCATCACCATGAGGCTGCAGAGGACACACACTGCACCGCCCTGCCAGCAGTCCATGCTGTGCCTACAAACTTCATGTTTGCTGTGCCAACAGCACGGCTCCACATCTGTATGAGCACTTCCAGGTATACTCTTACATTCAGGTTTGAGTCATAAACCATTCTACAGAAGCGATCTGTCCATGCACCATCTTTGGGGCCATCTGTAAGCTATACATCATGCTTGGTGAAAGCCTCTGAACTTAGCAACACCCAGTTTATTGGCCAAGGCTGTCACCTAAATATAACAGAACACAAACTAATAATTTTTACTACTGTCATGAGGCTGAGGAAGGGAGGGAGAAGATGAAGCTGATGTGCATGCTAACTTTCAGTGAAGAACCTTCAGCAATGTTGCAGAGTGTTCTTCAGAACAGGCAGCAAAGAGCAGCCTCTGGCTTTGTGGGTTGTGTTGTAGGCTTCAAAGGGACGAGTGTCTAGTTTGGATTTCTCATAGATGACTTCAAATATATGCATGCAGCCCAGACAAGGACGTAGCACTCCTCAGTTCATTATCTTGCCAAGGCACAAAATTGCACAACTGCTATCATTTCTCAGTGGAAATGGGTTGAGAGCTCCATGGTGTGACAGGAGTTGTATATATAGCAAGGGCTAGAGAATCAGAGCATTTTGGTTGTGAAAGACCATTAAGATCATCAAGTCCAGCCATTCTCTAACTCTGCCAAAGCTCGTGCCAAAAGACATCCCTCAGCACCACAGCTTGGTTCCTGTAAACACCTCCAGGGATGGGGATTTAACCACCTTGTTGAATGTTCCAATCTTTGAGAACCATTTCAGTGATGAAGTTTCTTCTAATATCCAATCTAAACTTCCTCTGCTGCAACTTGAGAACATTTAGGAAAAAGTCTTTTACAATGAGGGTAGTTGAGCAGTGGAACAGGTTGCCCAGAGAGGTGGCTGGGGCCCTATCCCTGGAAATATTCAAGGTGAAGCTCAATATGGCTCTGGGCAACCTGGTCTACTTGAGGATGTACTTGCTCACTGCAAGGGGGTTAGATGACCTTCAGCGGTCCCTTCCAACCCAGGTGATTCTCTGATTCTATTCTATGATTTCCTCTTGTTCTATCACTTCTTACTAGGGAGAAGAAACCAACCCCCAGCAGGTTATGACCTCTTTTCAGGTAGTTGTAGAGAGTGATGAGGTCTTCCCTCGGCCTATTCTTCTCCAGACTGAACAACCCCAGCTCCCTCAGCCCTCCTTGCAGTCCAGGTGCTCCAGGCCCTTCACCAGTTTCACAGCCCTTCTCCGGACACCCTCCAGAACCTCAGTGTAGTGAGGGGCCCAGAACTGAACACAACACTTAAGGTGTGGCCTCACCAGCACTGAGCACAGGGGCAAGGTTAATTTGTGCCATGTGTGGATATTGGTCCATTGTCAGTAAATGTTGTTTCCTCACACTTATATTAACAATCCTGTTAGGAACACAGGAACAAATACAAAAGGAGCTATAATGATTAATTTGATTAAACCCTCTGCATGAATTTATACCTTCAAGTACTACAGTATGGCCTATAAAAGGAGAAGGTTGTTAGAGTTGTTTTTCAAAGCCATTAAAATCCCAGTAACTACTGAGCAAATTAAAAGCTCTGGCAATGATTCATCATTTTATTACAATTAAAAACTAATGGTATGCCTAAATACATAATGGCAGAGTTTTATTCATGCTAGTGGGGAAAACAGGCTTGAACAGCTTCTGTCAGAGACCCTCTTGTCTTTTCACTAATGGGGAGGGCTATACCACATGATAGGTGGTTTTTTTTTTCCTAACCACAGCAGCATTTACTCTGCAGCATTAAACACAAAGATCAAAATGATCAGTTGCAGTAAAGAAACTGGAGCAAGTGGCATTAACAAAATCACAGAGGCCAGCCATCTTGAGCTCCACAGGGAAAGCCAGTTTTGCACAGTTGGTGTTTGGAGGCACATATGTGACACAATTAGTATAAGAAAATAAGTTTCTCCTTGCTGAAGCGTTTACTACAAATTGAGTCATTAATCTCATTTATAAAACAAGCCTGATGGCTAGCCTGCTGCCATTGGCCAAGGAGATTTCTTCTCATTAGTGTGGGAATAGCTCAATCTTGTTCACTTTAAGTAGGAGTAACTAACTAAATATAAATACTTCAGCCCCAAGACCCTGCAAGCACTCTTGCTATATTTATATGAGTAATTTAAAGTTCCAGCATCCTGCTATTGCTGTGGGCTAGCACCTGCCAAGACTACAGCATGGTCATGGCAGCAGGCATATTGCAGCCATCGTTTTGAAGAAGGCTCAAATCTCAGAGGGAGTGAGAACTAAGTCTGTTCATAGAATCATGGAATGGATTAGGTTCGAAGGGATCTTAGAGATCAACTACTCTAACCCCCTGCCATGGGCAGGGATGCCTCTCAACTACACTTGGTTGTTCAAGGCCTCATCCAACCTGGCTTTGAACTCCTGGAAGAAGGAAGCATCCACAACCTCCTTGTGCAACCTATTCCAGACTGTCACCAACCTCATACTGAAGAATTTATTCCTAAGATCCAGGCTAACCCTGCCCTCTCTCATCTTGAAATCATTCCCCCTTGTCCTGTCTCTAGACACCCTCATGAAAAGTCCTCTCCAGCCTTCCTGTAGGATCCCTTCAGGTATTGCAAGGTATCTCTAAGACATCCCCAAGAGTCTTCTCTTCTCCAGGATGAACAGCCCCATCTCCCTCAGCCTATCCTCACAGCAGAGGTGCTCCAGCCTTTGGATCATCATTGTGGCCCTGTTTTGGATNCCACAACCTCCTTGTGCAACCTATTCCAGACTGTCACCAACCTCATACTGAAGAATTTATTCCTAAGATCCAGGCTAACCCTGCCCTCTCTCATCTTGAAATCATTCCCCCTTGTCCTGTCTCTAGACACCCTCATGAAAAGTCCTCTCCAGCCTTCCTGTAGGATCCCTTCAGGTATTGCAAGGTATCTCTAAGACATCCCCAAGAGTCTTCTCTTCTCCAGGATGAACAGCCCCATCTCCCTCAGCCTATCCTCACAGCAGAGGTGCTCCAGCCTTTGGATCATCATTGTGGCCCTGTTTTGGATTCACTTCAACAGCTCTGTGTCCTTCTTATGCTGGAGACATCAGAACTGCCAGAGTGTTGGAGCTGGAGTCACAGGAGAACAGAGTNATCATTCCCCCTTGTCCTGTCTCTAGACACCCTCATGAAAAGTCCTCTCCAGCCTTCCTGTAGGATCCCTTCAGGTATTGCAAGGTATCTCTAAGACATCCCCAAGAGTCTTCTCTTCTCCAGGATGAACAGCCCCATCTCCCTCAGCCTATCCTCACAGCAGAGGTGCTCCAGCCTTTGGATCATCATTGTGGCCCTGTTTTGGATTCACTTCAACAGCTCTGTGTCCTTCTTATGCTGGAGACATCAGAACTGCCAGAGTGTTGGAGCTGGAGTCACAGGAGAACAGAGTAAAAGGGCAGAATCCTCTCTCTTGCCCTGCTGGCCACACTCTTCCTGATGCAGCCCAGGATAAAATTTGCCTTCTGGGCTGTATAAACACACTGCTGGCTCATTGAGAGACTTCATCTACTAAAAGGGGATGCAAGTACATTAAGGATCCTAAATGCAAACAGTGATTCAGAAAATCCCTCTTGAATTGCTGCTAAAATATGAAGCTGCCTCTGCTCACAAGATGTCTACCTACTCGACAGTTTAAAGTGTTGGTACCCACCCGAAACTTCCCTCACTGAGCTACTTGGCAGTTGCCTTCTGCCTCATCCTGGTCATATTTCAGCTAATAGGTCTTTTTTCAAACTAATCTCTCTGTGGCCTTTGCCACATATAATCTTGCAAGTTTTGCATGGTCATGGCCAATCCATCACAGGTAAAGGGCTGCTGCCAGTCCTGAAGGAAGAGCCTGTGGTTTCCAGTGGCAAACCCCACTCAGCACTACTCACACGGACAGGTTTGAGCCTCAGGCTTTGATAGGTAATCTAACCTAACTCTAAAGTCACTGCTTTCCCCTCCTTCAGCAACAACTTTCTATTGGTAGACCAAATATTAGGTGAACAGAGAGTGACCAAGGACATGATGAGTCCCTTGTCTTCTTCTAGCAAAACTCCTTTTCTCTAGTAAGGGTTTCTCCATGTAAAGAAAAGCCATGCAAGGAGTCACCTGTATTCCTGGTAGCTCTTTTCCTTCAAATACTTAACTTTAAAGCTTTCCTCCTCTGCATACATAACCACTGGGATGACTCATGCCATGTTTCCTTCAGTTGTATCTCCTCGTGTAATACAGTGCCACTGAAACCACCAGACATGGGCAACAGCCCTCCACAACCCTACAGCCCGTGCAGGGAAGATCAGAAAGACTACACAGCCTCCTCACAGCACACACTGCTTTGATTGCTTTTAACTTCAAACACATGCTTTTAACTTCAAAAACATCTCCTGTTAGGATTTTTCAGTCCCCATCCAAGGGCTGTCCCACCAGCAGAGTCACTACTGGGCCAGGTGTGGATTTGGTACGGTGCACGCTTCCTTCAGTTTGAGAATGCTATAAGCTCCAACTTGCCATGGCTTCTTTGAGTCCCAGCTCTCCTTTCTTTCCAAAGTGAAATCTGCATCATTTAAACAGAGGAACCAGGTGATAAGCAGCAGAGGGACCAAACCCTGGCTGCCTTCAAGTTATCAAAGGCAAACTTTTTGGTTTCTTTCAAGCAAGCTTCTCAAGCCAACCACAAAATCATATCAGCTGATATACCATCAGACTCTAAAGGTTCACATTACAACTAAAGTTCTAGGTTTGCAGAGAGGTTTGGAAAGCTTCTGCAAAGAGAAGCACAAAGAGGTCCTTCAAAACGCCAGAAGGAGCCATTCTTACAGGTAACAACAAAACAAAAGTAAGCCAATAACTTACCTGGCACCTAGACTGCTGCAAGCCTGTTTCTTGTTTGCTAGAGACTCAGTGCTTACTACCACCTCTCTTTAAAGGGCAGGCTAATCGATGTTTATTAAGGGGAAAGGCATCAATAAGGCAGGGGTGAGTTAGCACTGAGGAATTACTGTTTTGGTAGTGCAAGAGGTCGGATTACAACTCACCACCATATGAAAGCTCTGCTAAGACAGGACCTTCTACACAGCTGTGCTGAGCTGGCTTTACATGCATATGTAGGCATAAAAATTGATATTTAGAACTTAGGATATCTTGTCCTAGATTGGTTTGATGGAAACTATAAATGAACATGAAATTTTAGGGCTTTTGTTCACACCAAACCCTTGTTCTCTGCCCACCTAGGGCTGTTCTCTGAAACAGTAGCAGTTCTAAGTGAGGAAACTTGCTTCAGATATGAAATGCTCCTGGATAACTTACATGACATTTGGGGCAAATATGGTCAGGTACAAGAGATGTTTGCTACATGCTACAACATAACGCAGTCATCTACCTCCATAGTAGACGGAGGTAGAAAACTGAAGAAGTATCTTTGGTTTAGACAGGCATGGTAAACAAATCCAATAGTTCTGAGAATTTTCCATAGTATTAGTACAAATTTCCACTTGATGCTGTCCTGCATCAGGCTCAACAAGTCGCGTGCAAGGTCCTGCATCTGCACTGGGCCAATACCAGACAAAAATCCAGTCTGGGTGCAGAATGGGTTGAGAGGAGCCCTGAAGAAAGAGACTTCGGGGTGCTGGTTGCTGAGAAGCTCCCCAGGAGCCAGCAGTGCCCTGATGCAACCCAGAATGCAGCTGTGTGCTGGGCTGCAGCCAGAGGAGTGTGGGCAGCAGGGCAAGAGTGGGGATCCTGCCCCTTGACTCTGCTCTCCTGAGACACCACCTACACTACTGTGTCCAGTTCTGGTGTCCCCAGCATAAGAAGGACACAAAGATGTTGAAGCAAGTCCAAGGGAAGCCACAAAGATGATCTAAGGGTTGGAGCACTTCTGCTATGAGGACAGGCTGAGGGAGCAGGAGTTATTCAGCGTGGAGAAAAGAAGACTCCAGGGGAACCTTAGAGCTGCCTTCCAATACCTGAAGGGATCCTCCAGCAAGGCTGCAGAGGGACTTTTCATGAGGGTGTCTAGAGACAGGACAAGGGGGAATGGTTTGAAGCTGAGGGGGAGCAAAGTTAGACTGGATCTTAGGAAGAAGTTTTTCAGTTTGAAGATGGTGACGCTCTGCCCAGGGAGGTTATAGATGCTTCCACCCTGGTTGTTATCAAGGCCAGGTTGGATGAGACCTTGAACAATCAAGTCTAATTGAGAGGCAACCCTGCCCATGGCAGGGGGAATTGGAGTATATGACCTCTGAGGTCCCTTCCAACCTAAACCATTCCATGATTCTGTGATTCCTTGATGCCACTGAAGTTGAAAATGCTCTTACTTTTCCTGCTACTTCCACTCTAGGATTAAGCCCAAAAGGTGGTGTGTCTGAGAAAAGGATCCTATCTCTCTTACTTTTGCAGACCAGTAAGCCCTAGAAGGCTTTGCTAAAGTCTGAATCTGGGACTTCTGTAAATAATCCTGTGATAGTATAAGCAATTGTGGCACCTGAGAGCAGGATTACACTTCTTTACTATGGCTTCATGTTTTTTTCTTGTGACAGAAAACAGGCCTTTCCTCTAGCACTACTTAACCCCCTTCTGGCAATCTTGAACAAGGAGAAGGGTAACATTAACCCACTGCCAAATGTACTGGCAGGAGTTAAAGTACTGCACTCATTGGAGACCATGACTATTTATACCAATAATACACTGTGGCATGTGTTTTCTGCCTGCACTTTCCTTGCATTTCCAGGCAATATACATTTTGTTTTGTTTTTGTTGCTCAGAGTAAATGCAGGAACCCTAAAGTACTAAAAATTGGAGCCACTGATGTTGTTGGTGAAATATTAAACTGACATACTTCATTGCAGTTTTAATTAGGTATTACATCCATGCTGTTCTTGTCCCTGTGGGGATCATAGAGTTGGCACTGATATGAGTGTTCCTACTGGAGGGTGATTCACCAGGAAAGAGGCTGGTTGGAAACACATCACTCAAGGTGAAGGAGCAGAACAACAGTTCCAAGTCATGCCTGCCTGCTGGCTCCTTTATCAGGAATTAGAAAGACTGCAGGTGTCCAAAACGGAAACTCCTGAATTTCCCTCCTCCCAAAAAATCCCTTACCCCAGAAAAAAAAAAAAAAAAAAAAATCCCTGCTGTACAGAAAGTACTAAACATAAAAGCCTGGGACCATGCCCAGGGATTTGTCACCCACTAACTTAGGTGTATTGCATTGACAACTTACAAATCATATTAACAGTTGTCAAAACTGTTGTTTTATTTCCCAAAGTAGGCCTTTCTGCCTCATGCCTCAATAACTGAAACTTCAAAATGAACTATTTTTAGTTGAAAAAAAAAATGTGTTGAGGAACAGCAAAGCACAGATTTTAGATGATTTTCTTCTTTTACCCATCAGTAGAGGTGGAATAGCAGAGTGATTGTGTTGTTTCACTATGGTAGTTCACCTGTATGCTGTTAACTGCAAAGAAAATGTATTCCCTGAAACTTCTCACAGATTTCTCTTTTTTCTCTTGGTTTTTTTTTTTTTTTTTTTTGGTTTGTTTTCCTTTGACAAGATGAATAGCTCTGCATGCAGAATTTCACTGCTCCATGTCCAAAAATAAGCAGTGATACGCCGAGCAAGGATATGACTCCATGACACATGAAGCAGACTCAGTTTTTACACATAAAGTAATTTCAGAGGCAATTAAGGATGAAACACAAATCAGCAGAGCCTGTTCTCCCATTGAAGTGTCCCAGGGGAAAACAAACCCCTTAACTGCCATTCTTTGTAGAATGGCTTAGGTTGGAAGAGACTCTAACTCTCTTAACTATGGGCAGGGATGCCTCCCAATTAAACTTCCTTGCTCAAAGCCTCATCCAATCTGGTCTTGCACACCTCCAAGGAAAGAGCATTCACAACCTTCCCAGGCAAACCTATTCTGAAGTCTCACCCTCCTCCGACTGAAGAACTTCCTCCTAAGATCCAGTCTAACTCTGCTCCCCCTCAGTTTTAAACCATTCCCCCTTGTCCAGTTTCTAGACACCATCATAAAAAGTCCCTGTGCAGCCTTCCTGTAGGATCCCTTCAGCTACTGGAAGGCAGCTCTAAGATCCCCTCAGAGTCTTCTCTTCTCCAGGCTGAACACCCCCAGCTCCCTCAGTCTATCTCACAGCAGAGGTCCTCCAGCCTGTCACTCATCAGGATGCAAATAAGTTGATATTTAGAGTTGCCTCAGCTGTAACTTATAAAAAACAACAACAACAAAGAAATGTGAAAGTTTCCACAGTGGTGAAATTTGGAACTTCATACAAATTAAATATATTTCTGTTGGTTTGGTTGGGTTTTTCTCCCTCTCAGATGGGCAGCTTGTGGGGTAGCCCTGTTTAAGCTCTGCCTTGGCCAATGGTCCTCTCTGATTTTCGTTGACCTGTAGCAGAAATTTTTTTCCTCTGTTTATATCGTTTAAAAATTATTAAAATCCCCCTACATCTACCTTTTTTTGTTACAACTGAAAGCTGAAGTGGCCACAGCCCAATCCAGTTGAACTGATGGTACAGTCTGATCATTCCTCTTCAAAAACAAGTCATTTTTGAATGAAAGAAATTCAGAAACTTGGAACTTCTCATTAAGAGATAAGTGGCTGAACCTGCAATGGTTCAACCTTCAGGTTCAGATGAAACCAACATCATCTCCAGTTGAGAAGCTTTGCATCCACTTGTAACAAATGTGGATACATCAAGTTTTTGGGGACCTACAGGAAGGCTGAGAAGGGGCTGTTTAGAAGGGCCCATAGTGATAGGGCAAGGGGCAATGGTTTGAGATTAGAGCAGGGGAGATTTAGGTTGGACATTTAGGAGGAAGTTCTGCACAATGAGAGTGATGAGGATGTGAAGTACTTTATCTTTCTGGTCCTGCACTGACAGTTTCTGGGCTGAGCCTGATCACACAGATGTGGACAGCAATGCTTCTAAAAGTTTGGTAGGGCACAATACTCCACTTGGGCTATGGCTCCACTTTGAAGGCCTCAGAGATGTTACCAGCTCTGTCATTAGTTCTCTCCACTCCTTTCAGCTTTTCCAGGACTGTTGGGAATGACCATTGGAACTGCACAGGCAAGGTTTGTAGGTAAAGGATATGCAGACATTGATGAGCAGATTTAAGCGAACTGAATAAGGAGGGTAGTTTGAATTTGTACAGGTCACAGCTTGCCCAGAAAGTTCCAAATTTTGTTGCATGCATCTATACACAAAAAGCTTTGCAGTGAACCCAATACCTATCTGACGGATGCAGAATTTTCTATTACATGCACACATATCTCAGTGTAATATCACAGAACTGTCAGAGTTGGAGGGTCAGCAAGGATCATTTCGTTCTAACCCCTCTGCCATGGGCAGGTACACATCACGCTACACCCGGTTGCTCAGAGCCACATCCAACCTTAAAATCTGCCAGGGATGGGGTTGCCATGACCTCCCTGGGCAACCTGTTCCACTGTCTCACCACCCTCATGATGAAGAGCTTCTCTAACGTCTAATCTAAATCTGCCCTCCTCCAGGTTGGATCTGTTCCCCCTAGTCTCATCTCTACACAACATTCTTCAGATACTGGAAGGCCACAATAAGGTCTCCTCAGAGCTTTATCTGCTCAAGACTTACCAGCCCCAAATTCTCTCAGCTTTTCCTCATAAGAGAGGAGCTACAGCCCTCTGATCATCCTCATGGCCCTTCTCTGAACACATTCCAGCATGTCCATATCTTTCCTATAATAGGGGCTGCAGAACTGGACAGAATACTCCAGATGGGGTCTCACTCATAGTAAAGTTCCTTTTTTTTTTCTGCTATGTTGTTCTTCACTTTTTTCAAAGCACTAATTGGAGACAGCAAGAGGTGAAATACAGACCTGAGGAAAGTTATTTCCATTAACACATTGCCTTCTCAAATCAGGAGAGAGGGTTTAAGCCTAATTAATACAGGGTTTAAATGAGTGAGATAGATCTCATGGAATTAAAACTGGCACAGCTTAGTTTTATTCCAAAAGTTCAGTATCAAGCTGCCGCATATGCAAATAGTCTAAGCAGCAATTTGTGCAGCAGTCAAGCCGCTGCTTTCCGTGGGAAGGGTGAAATTTAATCTCTGTGGCCCCCCGATCATCCTGACTCCTTCAGCAGAAAGACAACAGTGCCTAATCTTATAGAATCATAGAATCAAGAAGGTTGGAAGAGACCTCAAAGATCATCTAGTCCAACCTGTCACCCTACACCTCATGACTATCTAAACCATGGCACCAAGTGCCACGTCCAATCCCCTCTTGAACACCTCCAGGGATGGTGACTCCACCACCTCCCCAGGCAGCCCATTCCAATGGCCAACCACTCTCTCTGTGAAGAACTTTCTCCTCACCTCCAGCCTAAACCTCCCCTGGCGCAGCTTGAGACTGTGTCCTCTTGTTCTGGTGCTGCTTGCCTGGGAGAAGATACAAACCCCTCCTGGCTACAACCTCCCTTCAGGTAGTTGTAGACAGCAATGAGGTCTCCCCTGAGCCTCCTCTTCTCCAGGCTAAACAGTCCCAGCTCCCTCAGCCTCTCCTCATAGGGCTTGTGCTCAAGGCCTCTCACCAGCCTT
>VXBD01003980.1:180419-202072 GCA_013399975.1 Indicator maculatus | reverse complement strand
GGAGTACAACACTGCTCCTTGACCCCATCAACCAGCTCAGGAGGCCAGTTATCCTGAAGTCCTCCTGCCTTACTGTTGAAAGGGGAGGCAAAGAAGGTATTTAGAATCTCAGCCTTCTCCTCATCCTTAGTTACAATGTTACCCTCCACGTCCAATAAAGAGTGGAGGCTCCTCTTGCCCCTCTTTTTAGCATTAATATATTTATAAAAATGCTTTTTGTTGTCCTTCACAGAAGCAGCCAGTTTAATTTCTAGCTGTGCTTTTGCCTCTCTAATTTTTCTTCTACATGATCTAACAACATCCTTAAACATATCACTAGTTGCCTCCCCCCCTTTCCAAAGGCGATAAACCCTCTTTTTTTCCCTTAAATCCTTCAGGAGCTCCTTGCTCATCCAGGCCGGTCGTCTTCCCCACCGGCTCGTCTTACGTCATGTGGGAGATGCCAGTTCCCGTGCCTTTAAGAGCTCCTGTTTGAAGTAGGTCCAACCATCCATATCTGCCTGTACACCATGCCAGAGCAGTCAGTCTTACACTGATGAAATGGTGAAGATGGAGTGTGACAAATCAGAGTCATGACAGAGAAGTAGGAAGAAAGATATTTGAAACGCTCTATGTTTGTGCTGGTTTTGGAGCTTGGGTTGGGTTTTTTTCCTCCTTCATATCTGAGATTCAAAAATCACCATCTACAAATTTATTCCTAGCCTGCTCTATCCCCGAGCTATAAAATATGAGCTGTGTCTCAGAGGAAATGAGGAAGAAATGAAGTAGAGGTTCTTAAAGAAATGCTGCCCACATGAGAAAATGTGGTTTCAATGTTTTGCCAGGCCCTCCTGTACATGCAGGGCAGTAAGAGACACCTCTGTGCCTTCCCCTGATTTCGTGTGTCAGGAAAGCAGTTTTATATTTGTGTGTGTGTGGTGGGTTAGCCTTTTTTGTGTGAATGTGACATACCTAATGCTAGGGCTGGCTCCTCCTCCACATATTTTTATCCAGCTAGAGGGCTGTAGCCAGAAGTATTCCCTAGGGATCAGGACTGGGCCCAGTTTTGTTCAATATCTTCATCAATGACCTGCATGAGAGGATTGATTGGACCTGCAGCAAATTTGCTGACAATACCAAACAGGGGACTGGCTGACACCTGGTGAGGCTGTGCTGCCATCCAAAGACTCGTGCACAGGTTGGAGGGCTGGGTGAAGGAGAAACTCATCAAGTTCAGTAAGGACAAGTGCAGAGTCCTGCACCTGGGGAGGAGCAAGACCAGGCACCATATAGACTTGGCTCATCCTGCTGGAAAGCAGCTCCATGGAGAAAGACCTTGGAGTCCTGGTGGACAGCAAGTTCTCCATGGGACAACAATGTGCCCTGGTGGCCAAAAGGGCCAATGGCACCCTGGGGTGCACCAAGAAAACTGCATCCAGCAGCATGAGGGAGATTCTCCTGTCCCTCTATGCTGCTCTGCTTAGACTGCACCTGGAATACTGTGTGTGGATCCATTGGAGAGAGTCTAACAGAGACCTGTGAGGATGGCTGTGGGACATCTCTGCTATGAAAAAAGACTGATAGACATGGGGCTGTTTAGTCTGGAGAGAAGGGGCTGAGAGGGGATCTGATCAATAGCTATAAATAACTGAGGGGTGAGTGTCAAGAGGAAGGGGACAGGGTCTTTTTTAGTGGTGTCCAGTGATAAGATAAAGGACAATGAACACCACCCCAAGAGGAGGAGAAATGTTTGGTGAGCATACTGGTGCCCTGGCACAGACTGCCCAGGGAGATTGTAGAGTCTCCTTCTCTGGAGACTTTCAACACCTGCCTGGACGTGTTCCTGCATGACCTGCCCTAAGTGATCCTGCTCAGGCAGGAGAGTTGGTCTTGATCTTCTGAGATCTCTTCCAATCCTAACATGCTACAATTTCATTTTCCTTGATATTTCTGATGCCAGTGCTGCATGTGCTAGAATTCTGAGCCACCTGAACACGCAACACTTGGGACTGGCTTTAGTAAAATACCATCCACAAAATACCTTCCATGAGTCAAAAGCAAGCTACTGAGAGCACAATTTGCTTGTAGAACTGGGCTGAGCACTGGACAAGGTCTCAGCAGAGACACTTTTATAGGGTCAGAAAAAAAATATGCCTGTAGTGAGCAAAAGACGAATGTGTTTTGCTTTTATGGAAATAGCTTCAGTGAATCATACAAGAGGGTTGCTAATTTCATTTCTAAGCTTCTAGTGCCTTCAGTTAGAAATTTCTAGGTAACATTCAGAGAAAGAACTCATTTATAAACAACTGCCTCATTTCTGTTCATACTCTACACTAATACTTAATTTTCAAGATACAAACAAATAACCTAAGATGATTGTTCTCCTCTACTGTTGTGAGGCCCAACTTGGAGCACTGCATCCAGTTCTGGGGCCCTCAGCATAAGAGGGGGACGGAACTGCTGGAGTAGGTCCAGAGGAGGCCATAAAGATTATCAGAGGGCTGGAGAACCTCCCACATGGGAACAGGCTGCAAGAGATGGGCTGTTCAGCCTGAAGAAAGCTCCAGGGAGACCTTCCAGTACCTGAAAGGGACCTACAAGAAAGCTGAGGAAGGACTTTTTACAGGGGCTTGTACTGAAATGACAAGAGGGAATGAATTGAAGTTTGAGGATGGCAGATTTAGACTGGAGATTCAGAGATCAAAATTTAGGAATTGCTGATTTGCAGGTTGAATCCCATAGGAACTTAATGTTCCAGTTCTAGCCAAGGAAATCACAGAAAGCTCTAAGGTTAGAACATCAGATTTTTTTTTCTCTCGTCTCCAGTCAAAATTACCTTCATACTTGCAGCTGAACATCTATCTGCCTGAGTGCTCTGCTGGATTGAGACCAAAATGCTTAGCACTTTGCCAGGCAGGGCTCTGACAGTCTGAAGGCCAATGATTTTCAGAGCAGAAAGCCAAGCTACCAAAGTACTAAACAACGCAGAAAGAAGGCAGAAAACCAACTTGTCGCCTTGCTTCCTCAAGGAGATGTCAATGTGTACCCTTATCACAAATCTTTTATTTTTAAAGGGAAAAAAAATGAAATAAAAAGGTTGTAACCATAGTAGCTGTGCAAGTCAGGCACTCTGGGCACAGGATTTGTTATCCCTCTACTTCTTCACATGCTGCATTCATTTACAAAGAAATCCTTAGCGCCAAGAACAAAAGAAACAACATTTCTTTGAATGCTCCAAGCCTGCTGACTGCCTAATGCTCTGAGTGCCACTTCACAAGCTGAGCTGACCGGAAATAATAATATAATTAGGCAGTAAGGACCTTCAGGTCAGGCTCTTCCTGGCACTTAACCCAGTCTTTAACCTGATGGCTCCCCTGCTCCTGGAACCTGCCCGATCCTGAGGTTTTCTTAGCTCTGACAACTGTGGGAGTGCTTAAAACAAATCAATTACCATTTTTATGTTGAAAAGTTAAAGAACTGAACTGCACATTGCCATGGAGACTGTGTGCTATTTAGAGCACAGAGATTTTCTAAGTAGTAACAGTCCAGTTTAACATCCAACAGGAAAAAAAGCTTCAGCCTTTATGTTTTGTTAGGTTTCTCATCATTGTGCTTTGCACATAGGGGTCACAGATAGAATACCAATGGATTCTCTGAAGTTATTCGTGGAGACAAACCTTGACTCACTGGAACTGTTTATTCTGCTCTCATCTGCTCCAGTTTTTACACCACACCCTTTCTGAGAGGACTTCGGTGATTACAAGAGCCATCATAAAGGACAATATTAGATATCATTAATGCATCAGTCAAAATAAATAATGCAATAAGTTGCCTAAAACTCTATAGAACGCATCAAGTGCCACAAATTACAAATGTACAAACCTGGTTGAAATTGTCCTCTTTTAAAATGTGTTTTTGGGGAATAGAAATGTTGCATAGGTTTGCTGGTAGGCACAAGTGGAGTGGCACCACCTATTTGCCAGCAAGTGTTTTCTATCTGTGAAAACAGAGGGTTGAAAAAGCATTAATGCAATATGCAAAGAAAACTTATTGATTGAAAAATTCATCTTAAGACTTTACATTCCTTAGTAAGAAGAAGTTCTTTGGACAACAGGAAAAAATTCTTTCCCGTGAGGGTGGTGGAACAGGTTGCCCAGAGAGGTGGTGGAGGAGCCATCCCCGCAGACATTCAAGGTCAGGCTTGATGGGGCTCTGAGGAAACTGATCTAGCTGGGGGTCACAGACTGACACAGAATCAAAGAATTAGATAATGCTAGCGGTTGGAAGGGACCTCAAAAGATCATCTAGTCCAAGCCCCCTGCCAGAGCAGGATCACCCAGATCACACTGGAACACATCCAAGGAGGATTTGAGTCTCCAGAGAACAAGATTCCACAATCTCTCTGGGCAGCCTGCTCCAGGGTTTCAGCACCCTCACAGTGAAAACATTTTTCCTTCTCTTCATGCGGAACCTCCTCTGCTCCAGCTTGTACCCTCGGCTTTTTGTCCTATTATTGGACATCACTGAGAAGAGCCTGACTCTGTCCTCCTGACACTGCCCTTCACATCTTTATAAACATGAATGAAATCACCCCTCAGGCTCCTTCACTCCAAGATAGAGAGACCTAGCTCCCTCAGCCTGTCCTCAGCAGGGAGATGCTCTACTCCCTTCAGCATTTTTGTGGCTCTGCAATGGCTATCTCTGCTTACTACAGGGAAGTTGAAGTAGATGACCTCCAGAGGTCCCTTCCAACCCAATGCATTCTGGTTCTATTTTAAATGTTTTATCTTGTCAAGGACTAGAAAACAACATGAATGAACTTTTACTGTAAATATTGATTCTCAAGCAACCTATGAGACAGAGCCCCTGCATATAACAAATATATGAGGGGAAAACAAATGTATGGGTTTGGCTCCCAGTTATCACATCCCAACAGTTTGCCCACTGCTTCAGTTGTGTATTATTGAATACAGCCCCTGATTTGCAGAATTGTTATGATGTTTATTTTTTTCTTAAATAACATATAAAAATAAACAATGGTTTCTCTTTCTTGGAGGACACTTTTCTAAAAGTCACAATACAAAGTCATCAACCAGTCCCTGCTGAATAGCTAGAGATGAACCTGAAAGGTCAAAGTGAACTAAGATTCATAGATCCATTGCATGGTTGGGTTGGAAGGGACCTTAAAGATCACCTAGTTCTGACCTCCCTGCCATGGGCAAGGACACCTCCTGCTAGACCAGGTTACTCAGGGCCCTCATCCAGCCTGGCCTCGAACACCTCCAGGGAGAGGGCATCTACAACTTCCCTGGGCAACCTGTTCCAGTTTCTCACCACACTCACTGCAAAGAATTTCTTTCTAATCTCCAGTTTAAATCTGCCCTCTTCAAGCTCCAGTCCATTTCCCTCTCATCCTGTCACTACAAGCCACTGTAAAAAGTTCCTTCCTGGCTTTATTTTAGCTCCCTTCATGTACTAGAAGGCTGCTCTAAGCTCTCCCCAGAGCCTTCTCTTCTCCAGGCTGAACAGCCCCAACTCTCATCCTGCCCCCCATATGGGAGGTTCTCCAGCTCTCTAATCATATTCATGGCCTCCTCTGGACCCACTCCAGCAGCTTCATGTCCTTCTTGTGCTGGGGACACCAGAACTGTATGCAATACTCCAGGTGGGGTCTCATAAGAGTAGAGCAGAGGAGCAGAATCACCACCCTCATCCTGCTGGGCACTTCATTTGATGCAGCCCAGGACCTTAACATTCTGACTTTTGTCCAAGGTGTAGAAGAAAGCATAAACAGGTCATGTACAGGAATATATTGCAAGGAGTGCAATAGAAGCTAGAGCAACAGAAAATTAATCAGTATTTGTCTTGTCAAAAATTCACCTGTGCAATGTAATCCAGAACACAAGAAAAACCAGTATTTGCCCTATCAAAAATGTACTGGTGTAATATTTGCTATAGCAATTTAAAAAATAAATAAATAAAAATCAGTATTTTCCTTATAATCATGCATTTGCCTAAACGTGGCATGCTTGGATTTAATTTCTTGCTGTGACAAAATTCTTGCAAGGCCTTCTAGATCCTTTTCTGGAATGCCTAATCTTTCTCAACCTCATCAGTGCCTACCTGATTTAGATCTAGACTCCTGAACTATGTATGAGCCCCTTATTAGCAGAGGTGGCCAGTCCAGACTAAGCAAAAATCTTTGCTTACCTGCAACATAAGAGAGCAGCTCAGGCTGAGTGTAGTCCCAAAACAAGGCATCTTGCTTGGGATCCTACCAAGATTGGTTTTATCAGCATTCAGAGCTGTTGTCACCTTCATGGAAAGGAAACAACCACCACTGAAAACAGAAGACATAAAATGAGAACAGCGATAAGGACTTCCTTAATTACTCATGTTCTGAACTTCTACTCCATTGCATTTTCAGACTCACCTTAGGGCAATCAAATGGCAACATTTGCAAGTCCTTCAGAGGAAGCAGGAGAGGTTCTGCAGATCTTTCAGAAAGATGCTGTCATTTACCTGCCCTTTCCATTGGCTTCATTTACTTCCACTACATCAATAATCAATTGCTCTCTCCTTCTCTCACACACCAGTGGTCCCTGTCCCTGCAGAGCAGTAGAGCATACAAGACCACAAAGAACACAGTTGTCACCTTATATTTTAGTAGAGGAAAAAGGAAATTACAAACACATTAGCTCTCCAGCACAAATTATACATAGTATTTAATGGATATTCTTGAGCTCAAGGGAAGGGTGAGTGCATGCTCTGGGAATGGCATTAGATCATCTCAGGCGGAATCCAGCAGTAAGTTCTTTTGCAGCAGGGATGAGACAAGGACAAATCACCATGAAAGTGTTTAAGATGAAGCTTTGAGCAACGTGTTCTAGTGGGAGCTGTCCCTGCCCATGGCAGGGGGGTTAGAACTAGGTCATCTTTAAGGTCCCTTCCAACTCAAGCCAGTCTATGGTTCACAGAATCACAGAACGTTAGGGGTTGGAAAGGACCTTGAAAGCGCATCCAGTCCAACCCCCATGACAGAGTACTATCACTTAGGGCAGGTCACACAGGCACACATCCAGGTGGGTTTTGAATGTCTGCAGAGAAGGAGACTTCACAACCTCTATGGGCAGCTGTCTCCAGGGCTCTGTCACACTCACAGTGAAAAGATTTGTTCACATGGTATCTCCTCCAGCTTGCTCTATTGTCCCTTGTCCTATCTCTGTCCTCCCGACACTGACCTTCTTTATCAACGAATGACTGCATCCTTCAGGCTCCTCTTCTCCAAGCTAGAATGCCCCAGCTACTTCAGCCTTTCCTCACATGGGAGTTGCTCCACATTCTATGGAGATCTTTTTTCTTTCATCTGAAAGCAAAGGTAATAGCAAAATAAGTCAAGGCAATACAACCAGTAAAAATAAAGAACATTTCATCAACAAGATGGGAACAAAATCCTTCCCCAGACGTCATAGTAGGAATAGTGGCAGCAACACATTCACTGAGGAATGGGGCAGAGCTGGTATCAGCAAACAGGAGCACTGCATGCCAGCTGTCAACTCTTCTCTGGTCCCACCCGCCCTCGTGTTTGACTCATAGCAGTCATGTTGTCACTGCTTTGACTTGAAGCTTCTTCTCCATCCATCTGAGCAGAAGATGAAAGCTCTGAAACATTGCCTTAAAGAGAGCTCTTCTAGTTATAATGACTAGCATGCTTTGCCATCTTGTATTTTTCCAGACACCTTTCTAGACAGGTAATAGATTCCACCAGCAGAAAAACAACAGAACACCTCAGATGACCTGAAGGTTGCTTTTGCAATTTAGTCAACGACTAAAAGTTTCATTCTTTCATTATTAAATGTTCATAATACAGTGAAGACTAATCTTTTAGCTGCTTCACAGTTACACAGTAACCATGAAGAGTTTAGTTACACTCTAATTGCTCACAGCAAAATAAAACAAGCCAAACATTACTGATTCATTTTCCCCCCCTACAACTGAGGCTTTGAAAAATCAGCAACTGTAAAGCCAAATGTTGTTTTCATTTGCTTCACTGAAGGCATGGCTCAGCAGAGTATTAATTTTGAGGCTAATTTTAAGTGTTTCAGTAGATTGGCTGATCTTAATGGGAATGTTCGGGTATAAACTAGACAGAAAAATAAGTATCTTGCAGAAGCAGGGTACAGATAGCTCTCAAACTGACCGCCAATTTCAATGGCATGCTCTGAGGTCACACCAGAGGGGATGTAACTAACTAGTGATACAATAAGAGGAAATGGGTTTAAGTCGAGCCAGGACAGCTTTAGGTTGGAAATGAGGAAAAAAATTCTTTCCCAAAACAGCGGTGAGGTGTTGGAACAGGCTGCCCAGGGAGGTGGTAGAGTTGGCATCCCTGAAGATGCTCAAGAGGTGCATAGGTGTGGGGCTTCAGAATATAGTTTAGTGGTTCAGGCAGGTTATGGTTGGATTCAATGATCTTAAACGTCTTCTCCAACCTTAATGATTCTAGGATTCTGAAGTTGTCACAGCAGAACTAACATTTGGTTCCTGGATAAGCATCCAGGCTAAGGCAGAGGAAAGAAACTCTGAAATCCAAGGTGAGAAGGCTGAGAAAGCTACTTTCCTCCCCCTCTAATCTAGCTTGTTTTCACAAATGTCTTTTTTTTTTTTCCCCTCCCACTGCAGGGATCATCAGTGATTACAGGTTTGTGCAGGACCTCTCACTCCATCATTCCACTATTTCCTTCTTTACATCATAAAATTCAGAGTTATGACCACTACTGCAAGACCTTCACCACTGCTAATAGCCATCACTCAGCCACTCTACATGTAGTTGCTTACAGACACCTTGCAGTGACACCAGCATTATGTGCCAGGGTACTGGGACACACTAACCCAGAAGCAGCATAAAATTTAGCCACACACACAAATAATTTGCAGAGTCAAAAAATCTCTATGTCTTAGCAAGAACAACAAATCATATTCTTAGTGTGCACATGGCCACTGGGTAGAGACAATTCACAGAATTTTCAAGGTTGGAAGGGACCTCAAAGATCATCAAGTTCCAACTCCCCTGCCATGGGCAGGGACCCCTCACACTAGATCAGGTTGCCCAGAGCCACATCCAGCCTGGCCTTAAAAACCTCTAGGCATGGGACTTCAACACCTATTCCAGCATCTCACCACCCTCATGGTGAAGAGCTTCTGGCTAACATCCAATTGGAATCTACCCACTTGTAGTTTTGCTTCATTCCCTCAGTCCTACAAGCATTAACATCCTGAAAAGTCCCTCACCAGCTCTCCTGTAGGCCCCCTTTAAATACTGGAAGGTCACAGTAAGGTTGTCTCAGAGCCTTCTCTTCTCCAAACTGAACAACCCCAACTCTCTCAGTCTGTCTCCATAGAAGAGGAGCTCCAGCCCTCCTACCATCCTTGTGACCCTTCTTCGGACATATTCCAGCACATTCAGATCTTTCCTGTAATAGGGGCTCCAGAACTGGACACAGTGCTCCAGGTGGGGTCTCACCAGAATGGAGAGGGAGAATCACCTCCCTTAACACGCTGGCTGCAATGTTTTCCAGTAGGAGAAAGCCTGGTTTGAAAACTGCCTTTCAAGCTTCAGCTAGTGGGAAATGGAAAAAAGGAGAGTAGAGGCTGGTTGAAGCTGTACCCAGGTTTGCATTCATTTCTGCCTGGTCCCGTCTGTCGTGTCATATGGTACTGTGAAGCACAAACTCAAGTCTAAAGCAGAGAGGATGTGACTGCTAGTAGGATATGATCCATTTGGGACTTATCACAGGAAAAACAACAACAACAAAAAAACCCACAAAACCAAAAAAAACCTGAAATGCCAAGATTTCAGATGAACCAAAGCTTCATTTTCTCTCTTTCCCCCCCCCCACCAAAATTTGCCTTTCTTGTCTTCCCCCCCCCCCTTTCTTTTCCTTTTAATAAAACCACACTGAACTTCATGAAAAATACTGTGCTTTGCATTGTCATTTACAGTGTTTTAAAGCAAGGTGTGATCAATAAAAACTTCACTGCCCAAAGGATGATAACCTCCCAGCTCTCTGTAAAACCAGTGACTGGGAGATGTTAGCTTTCTTTTCAGGTTTGTGCCTCATATTAAGCCTTTTCACACATGGGTGCAGCTGTGCATGATCAGCTGGAGCAAATACACACAACAAAAAAATATCAAAAGAAGTGTGTCCAGCAGGACAAAGGAGTACATTCTCCCTCCTGCTTTGCTCTCATGAGACCTCACCTGGACTACTGCATCCACTTCTGGTGCCCCTAGCCTAAGGGGGACAATAGAGCTATTGGAATGGATCCAGAAGAGGTCCTAGAAGATAATTGAAGGACTACAGCACCTCCTCTATGAAGACAGGTAAAAGAATTAGGACTGTTCAGCCTGAGGAACAGAAGGCTCTGGGCAGACCTTAGAGCATCCTTCCAGTATCTGAAGGGGGCTGAAAAAAAAAAAAAAAAAAAAAAAAAAAAAGGGGGGGAAGGAAATTTTGACAAGGGCTTGTGGTGACAGGACAAGAGGGAATGGACTGAAGCTTGAGAAGGACAGATTTAGACTGGAGATTAGAAAGAAATTATTTACAACACGTTGGTGAGACACTGGGACAGGTTGTCCAGAGTGGGTGTGGATGCCACCTCCCTAGAAGTGTTCAAGCCCAGGCTGGATGAGGCTTTGAACAATCTGGTCTAGTAAGAGGTGTCCTTGGCCACAACAGGGGAGGTGGAACTAGATGATCTTTAAGGTCCCTTCCAACCCAAACCATTCTGTGAATCTATCATTCACTATTTGTATTCCCTCTCTGAGGTCTTAAAGAACTTTAGTTCTATTAATCTGCTTTCTAAGGTTATGTCCACTGTTTCTAAGCAGCTTAGTAGACCACAGAATGAAAAAAAAAAATCGCACTCCAGAGCACACATAAAAGAAATATTGAAGCTAATAAGGTGATTCTTGTCCATTGATAGACAAGCCTCTTAGTGCATGTCCTTAGGCCAAGTAAGTGATGCTTAGTGATATTTCTTAATCTTCAGCAGTGAAACTCCTGTTGCATGTACTCTAGGGATTAAAGTAATCAATCAGACAAAATATTGTTGACAGTGATGAACTCAACCTGCAAACCATCCAGCAACATATGATTTTCAGGTTAGGAATTACAAATATCAAATAAATTCTGGAGACTATGGCTCAGTAAAACCCAGCCCAAATAATCCTACAGTCCCACTCACTGAGCTGGCTGGTTTACAGAGGAACCCGGTTCCTACTGATGGTCACACATGCTCAGAGACCTCTACTGACTGTATTCTGCAGCTTTCCCCTGATTGCACATCCTGTTCTCAGGACCAATTCATTCTCTTCCCCCTCTGCTCAACCCAAGTTAAACTACATCTGGAGTGCTGTGCCCAGTTCTGAATTTCCCAGTTCAAGAGGGACAGGGAACTGCTGGATAAAGTTCAATGGAGAGCTACAAGGATGATGAAGGGACTGGAGCATCTCTCTTATGAAGAAAGGCTGAAAGACCTGGGGCTGTTCAGTCTGGAGAAGGCTGAGAGGAGACCTTACTAAAGCCTACAAATACCTGAAGGATGGCTGTAAAGAGGATGGAGTCAGGCTCTTTTCAGTGATTCCCAGTGACAGGCTGAAAAGCAACAGACATAAGCTTAACCACAGGAAATTCCATCTTTTTTTTCTTTCCCCCCCTCAGGAAGAAATTTTTTGGCAGCCCCAAAGGTTAGAGAATGTTTTTGAAAATCTTTACTTATTAACAGATGGTTCCTACTCCTTTGTGAGGAAAATTAGACAATATGACCATTAATGTTCAGGCATTAGACGTCAATTTTTTTAGAAGCCTAATAGAAAAATGTCACCATTTTGCTTGACCTCTTCCATTTTTCATCCTGTAACATTTTCTGGTGTGATATCACTGCCAGTACATTTTTTTCTCTCCATGCTTGGCCAGGCTCCAGATGGTTTTGAAGTCACTTGTTCAGGAAAAAGAAGAATGGTACATTTGGGAAGAAATAATCCTGGAGGGCATTGTTGCAATTAGAGAGATGAATGGCCCTTGGCTTTAATTAGAACATGAGGTACATGTTCCATGTCCTCATTCAGAGGAGTCCTAACTCATTCAGCTAGGCAATGTAGTGCTGCTAAGTCAATACCTGCAGAACTGCAAACACCGTTTTTAAAGAAGGGGCCATTTGAACTCCACGTTTACTTACAAAATACAATTTAGGGGGGGAAAAAAAAATCCTTTCACATCATGAATATTCCTGCCTCAAACCTCCTAGCACATTAGAGCTGCTTTTAAACTCACAACAGTGTGCTAGAGAAGGTTGGCTAGGCATAAGAGAGAAGAGGACAATAAGAGTATAATTATAAGCGTACCTATGGCAGATAACATCCCATCATGTCTCAAATCTTGTTCCAATAGTAGAATTCACAGGCTGAACAGCCCAACTCCTACAGACTGTCCCTACAGGGGTGATGCTCCAGCCCTGCTCTGATTATCTTTGTGGCCCAGCTCTGGACCTGCTCCAGCAGTTTGATGTCCCTCTTATGCTGTGGGCACTAGAACTGGAGGCAGTGCTGCAGGTGGGGCCTCAGCAGAGCAGAGGGGCAGAATCCCCTCCCTGTCCTGCTGCTCTCCCTGCTTTGAATGCAGCCCAGCACACAGCTGCCTGCTGAGCTGCCAGTGACCACTGCTGGCTCATGGAGCAGTAGCTGGCACCCCCAAGTCCTTCTCCTCCAGACTGCTCTCAAGCCACTCCTCACTCAGCCTGAATTTATGCTTGGGATTGCCCTGACCCAGGTGCAGGACCTTGCACTTGACCTTGTTGAACTTCATGAGGTTGGCTTGGATGAACCTCTCAAGCCTGTGAAAACCCCTCAGGATGACCTCCCTTTTCTATGTGAACTATGATACAACTTTTTATGATAGCAGAATATTTTCCTCCACAGTTTCTTTCCTGCCTCCTTTTGTACATAGAAGGGACTGGGCTTCCTTAATGAGCAGCAATTCAATATTTTGGTTTCTGCTTCTTGTTTAATGTACTGCCCCAGGCCTTATTTACAGCACATCTACAAGTGTGATTCTAAAGACAGAATTATTAGTTTCCTCCTGGGTGTTTCTGTGGTGCTCATCATTAGCATATGTGGATGTTTCACAAACACTATGTGATTTCTCTTCCCAACACTTCTCTGAGGTGAAGGGAGGGAACAACCCTTAGCTTACAAATGGGAAAGCAACAGAAAGGAAGGAGAATAGGGGGAAAATACACTAATTCTGGATACCTTGTTTGTGACAAAAAGAAATTAATGACTAATAAATGACAAGTCTCCGTCAGAGTCTTTTTTTTTTCTGGTTCATTCTGTCCTTTCTGCAATTGAACTGCTTTTCACTCTGCCAGCTCCTTATCATGTTTCTCCTTCTCTGGGGACTTCAAAACCTGCTTGGATGTGTCCCTTTGTGACCTGCTCTAGGTGGTCCTTCTCTGGCAAGGGGTTTGGACTCAATGATTTTTTTCTGAGGTCCCTTCCAAACCCTAACATTCTGCAATTCTGTAAGATGTCTCCAGGGATGGAACCTCCACCACCTCTCTGGGCAACCTGTTCCAGTATTTTACTACCCTCATTCCTCAGTCTCAGTGCCATCTTTTTATTCCTCTTTCAGGTGTTTCTGCCAATCCCATCCTTTGCATCTTAAGTGCTTTTCAATATGTTCTCCTATCCCTTGCTCTGTTAATTTCATCTCCATTTTTTTTTTAGTCCTGCCAGTCTTGCAATCTATTCTACTTTCTCATACAAACATTATCGATACCTCTTTCCATTTATTTTGTTCTTGTTCGTCTTGCCCAGCAGTCCCCACCTCCTGTCCTGAAGGCTTTCAGTTTTTTTTTTTTTGCCTCTTTTCCTCTGCCACCTCTACACTTATAGCTTTTGCCCTTTTGCCTTGTTTCACATTGTCACCAGCATACACCTGCTTCCTCAGTAAATTCCACCCCTCATGCCTGTGAAGGGGTCAGATTTCTAGTATTGGTACCCAGTGGGGGCGTCTTCTCTTGAAGAGGGGAAATAAAAATCCATCTTTCTCTTGACAGCACTCAGTTAGTTACATTAGATGTAACTACAGACAGGCTGTTTCAGACTGCACTAAACCATGCCCCATTCAAGCAGAAGCTTGGGAAAATTTAGCTGTCAACCTTATGAACTTGGCTGAACTCCAGCAAACCAGATATTTTCACAGGCTTTCTAGTTTGACTGACAGTAGAATTGTTTTTATTACAGACATAACAGGAACATCCCTAGCAAAAATTCCCTGCTCCATTAAGACTGTAAAACCTCACTATGAAAATAATGATTCTGATGATTCACTCAATTTTGGGTTTTGGTTTTGGTCTTTTTTTTTTTTTTTTTTCAACTCAAGAAAAGCTTATTTTGTCATGTTTCAGGTGTAAAACAACAGTTCCTGCTGAAATGACTGCTTGATATCTATGTAATTTGGCTGGGCCTGTTCTAGAAAACCTTGCCCTAAAAAATGCATGTTTTGGAGAGCTGCAACACCCTATTTTCAGTTTCTTGTAATGGGAACTGTTTGGCAACTTAATTATAGAAACTGTCATCAGCCCTACCTGTAACACATCAACGCACACACAAACTGCTTGTGTGTGTCTATCTCCATGATAGTGAGGAGGAAAAATAAAGAAACAATTTAACCATGTAAATATGTGCAGTCACAGAAACAAGAATATATACAAATGTCTTTGTAAAAAAAAAAAAGTAAAAAAAGTAAAAAAGTTTTCATTTGCTTAAGTATAAACACCCAGGGGTATTCTTTAAAGGAAAAATATATATAGCAGAAAAAAACTTAATTTTCTGAGCAATTTTTCTCAAACACATATTCCAACTATGCAGTCCTCTCACAGCTCTTGAAAAAACAAAATGAGCTAGCTCTTGTTAGTGATGGACAAACTTTCAGTAGCATAGCAGAGCTGAATTTCCAACTCTCTGCTGGCGCTGGTACTCTCCTAGTAATTAAAATATGCAGCTTAGAAAAAAAAAAAACCAACAAGATCTGCCTATACCCTCTGTGGCCACAGGATCATCAAGTTTAACACAACAATGTGGCACAGTTTGTATAAATATTTTGAAAGATCCAAATGGCTGTAATCATGAGGTTCAATAAGACAAAGTGTAAGGTCCTGCACCTAGATCATGGCAACCCTTGATATCAAAACAGGTGGAAGGATAATGAGTAGAAAGCAGCTCTGTGAAAAGGACTTGGGGTTGCTGGTGGATGAGAATCTGGGCGTGGGGCAGCAAGGGATACCTGCATCACAGAAGGCCAATGGCAGCCTTGGCTGCATCAAAAGTAGGGTCTGTGATTGGTTTTTGTTTGCTTGCTTGCTTTGTTTTGCTTTTTCACACACACACACAGAGGAGATCAAACACAACTTCTGTTACTGTCAGATTCCTTCAGGCTTCTGCCTTTTTCCTCTATTACCTCTATACACAGCAAGATAATTACCTGAAAAATAGCTGCACCCCTAGGACATTTCTCCCATCCATTTCCTTCATCCCACATGGTCCCAAAGCCTGGAGCTGCTACTGCTTGGTCACCTTGGAGAAATTATAGACAGTTAGTATAGGAAAAAAAAAAAAGCAGCAATTAAAAAAAAAATACCACCAGTATCCCACCAACTGTAAAGCTCTCCCTCTAATATGTGCATTGAGAGTGGCCAACAGGTCAAGGTCAAGATTCTTCTCCCCTTCTATTCTGCCCTGGTGAGATCCCACCTGAGGCATTGTATTCTGTTCAGGGCCATCACAGTTCAAGAGGGACAGGGATACACTAGAGTGTGCCACAGAGGATTACAAAGAAGATAAAGGGAAGGGAACATCTCTCTTACGAGGAAAGACTGAGAGACCTGGGGCTGTTTAGTCTGGAGAAGAGAAGGCTGAGAGGGGAGCTTATGAATTGTCTATAAATATCTGAAGGTTGGCTGCCAGGAAGATGGAGCCAGGCTCTTTTCAGTGATAGCCAGTGACAGGATGAGGGGCAATGGATGTAAACTCAGTCACAGGAAATTCCATCCCAACAGGAGAAAAAACTTCTTCACTGGGAGGGAGAGTCCTGTGTGACCTGTGCTAAGTGCTCCTCATAGCAGGAGTGTTGGAATCAATGACCTCTTTAAGTCCCTTCCAACTCCTAGCATTCTATGAATTTCATTCCCCTTTCTTCATCAAGTACTTGACATTCTTTTTTAGACTATTAATTCTCATGTCTTTAGAAACATCCTTATGCCTGGCAGGTGGGGTGCCACACTGTTTGGTCCTTGAATAAGCCAGTTGATAACTCCCTCAGTAGTAGGATGTTCTTTCTGTCCAGGCAGGTACTACACATCATAGAATTGTCAGGGTTGGAGAGGACCTCAAGGATCATCTACTCTCAACCCCCCTGCCATGGGCAGGAACACCTCACACTAGATCAGGTTGCTCACAGCCACATCCAGCCTGGCCTTAAAAAACCTTCAGGGATGAGGTTTCCACCACCTCCCTGGGCAACGTCTTCCAGTGTCTCACCATCTTTGTGGTGAGGATCTTCTTCCTAACATCCAACCTGAATCTACCCATTTCTAATTCTGTTCCATTCCCCCTAGTCCTATCACTTCCTGACAGCCTAAAAAGTCCCTCCCCAGCCTTCTTGTAGGCCCCCTCAGGACCCCCTCTGGAAGGCCACAAGAAGGTCTCCTCAGAGCCTTCTCTTCTCCAGACCAAACAGCCCCAACTCTCTCAGTCTGTCTCCATAGGAGAGGAGCTCCAGCCCTCTGCTCATCCTCATGGCCCTTCTCTGGCCACGTTCCAGCACCTCCAGATCCTTTGTGTGATAAGGGCTGCAGAACCAGGCACAGTAATTTATCCTAATCATGCAGCATTTCCATGCAGTAAGAATGCATAACACACACCAGCAGGTAACGAAACTTTATACAAAACTGTATAAAAAATACAGAGAGATGAAAGACACAAGGCACAGTACTGGCCACATACTCTAGTTTTGAGCCCCGAGATGCACCCAGTGCAAAAGGTCAGAAAAGATATTTTACCCCTTCCCAAGGAGCAAAATAAAAATACTCCATGCTGGATTGGAAGCTTAGATGGAAATTCTGTTAACAATAAATGCAAAAAGCATTCAGGTAAAAGGAAGACCTTCACAAATTCAGCTCAGTTCTTCACCCGGACCTACCAGGACAAAACCTTCTGGAGCCTTCCCAAATCCTCCACCCCCCTCGGCCTCAGCAGGCCCAAGCGCAGCCAAACTGCAGGCCCCCACCCCCACCCCAGTTAGACCCAGGCCTGCCACAGGCTTCCCCAGGCCCAGTGGCGTAGCTGGAAATTCACTGCCAGCCAAGGCCAGGAGCGAAACCTCTGCCCCACAGAAGATATTAGCAAACACATCCCAGGATGAAGAGAAGAGAAACAGAATTGTCTGCACACTCCCTTCAATAGAGAGATACAGGAAAACAGAATAAAATAACAGACTGCAGTGTCCTGTGACCAACTGCCCACCCCCCTGGTGCTCTCTTAGCCTCTGGAAGACTTTTCCTTGTGGTTATAGCAATTAACTTTTGATTTCCCTTGGCCTACACCACCGCAGGACCAAAACCAGATCACAAAACAATCCCCAGTGGTGTTGACGGGATCCTAATGAATCTGGAGACACGGCCCCCCACCTGCCCACTGACATAAAGAAGGCTGAGCAGGAGGTGGAAATGCTATTTACAGGAGCTGCAGTCTAGGACATAATTAAGTTAGTCAGAGCAAGCATTGCTCTTCCCCTGGTGCTGCTCCGAACTGGGCCTGAGGGACTGCTGTTTTGACTGACATGAGCGTGCCATCCACAAGTGTCTTGGAACAAAAATCTTCCCCTAAAGACTGCTATCTGCTCTCCAGGCACATCACATCTGCTACACACAGTTCACAGTTCAGATTATATGTCCCTCAGCAGTGTATCCCTGTGTCCATCCTATTCCTGAACTCCACTGTGACAATATGCCAAGCATCAGCAGCCCTCCTGGCTTGAACAGAACCAAGAGGGAATGGCCTCAAGTTGTGCCAGAGGAGGTTTAGCTTGGAGATTAGAAAAAAAACTTCTTTGCTGCAAGAGTGGTCAGACATTGGAACAGGCTGCCCAGGGAGGTGGTACAATCACTATCCCTGGAGATATCAAAACATGTTGACATGGCACTTCATGGTTTAATTGCCATAGTGATGTTAGGTTGATTGTTGGACTTGATGATCTTTTCCAAAGGTCTCTTCCAACCTTAATGATTCTTTGCTTTCTTTCTACATAACTCTTTTCCAAGAAACTGCTTTTCAAAACTCAGGGGTATATTGCATACCCAGTGAGTAACAACACACTTAGGCCAAACTGCATTGCTCCAACCTTACACGTCAACAATAGCAAACTACACCAGAGTGCCCACTAATAGACTTCCAAGTGCACACTATTCTGAAGGTTGAAAATTACAGAGCATAGCAACACACTTGGCTTACAAAGCATTGGTGTAGGAGTTAGATGCCAAGGATTTATTGCTTTTGATTCCTCAAGCAGTTTAGCATGGGATCTACACTTTCTCAAACATGGCTGTGCAAAAGGAGTGTTGCAAGCCCTGGTGATTTCACATTACTCAAATGTATTCCCAGGGGCACTGCAGCTAGATTCCTTCATTTTGCTTTGACCTTTTCCTATGGATAGAGGTTAAAACACAGGAGTTTCTCCCAAAAAAACAAATAAAGCATCTTGATCCCACACCTCTCTGTATGGAAAAAAAATTATAAGTGGTTCCTTTCCATTGTCCTCATCTGTCTGTCAATCAGTGGGAGGAAAGGTATCACCTTTAGTTTATCTATCACACAGCTGCATCAGAGGGAATTTCATTGCTTTTCTCTAGTAGTGATCAGCCCCAGCTACACCTTCGAGGGCAACACAGCACACATGTTGCTGGGTCCACAAATTGGTCAGAAGCAAATCACTGAAAAGATTTTTCTTTCTCTATACTCTTTCGATACTAGCAGATAGCTGTAGTATTTTATTGATTGTTTTGTTGGTTTCTATGGAAACAGATGTGGAGTCAATTAAGATCAAGGGTTAGAGCTGATAAAAACTGGGATTTTCAGTGCAGCTCATTTATCAGACACATGCAAATTCGTTTCCCCAGCAAAATAGCTAACACAGAGAAAGAGTGACGGCTGAATCATTTTAACTGAAGTAAATTAAACTTGTCAAGAGGAGCTTAAAGCTGGTACATGTGTTTTCTGTTTATCCTGTTGTAAAATGTTTTCCTTTTGATGAATAAATAAACTCCAGTTTTTCAAAGTTGGTATTTTTTTTTTAATTGACTCACCAAAAGATCTTTGTGATCAAAAGCATTTCTCCTTACTATCTGCTTGCCAATGTTCATTTCCATTAATTCATTCACTCGACCTGAAGTGTTTTGCACAGCTGCTAAAACATTTGTCTAGGTGAAAGGAACCTCTTCTTTGCCTCAGATCTCATTATTCCTGTTAATTCATTCTGCTGTGTGTAACAAAGAGCTGGCTGCCCTCAGATGCTCCCTGTGAGGTGGCAGCATGTGTCCAGTCTCCAGGTAACTGCAGCTCTAAACAGAGGCTGAGTGTGTCCTCACTTTCCACACATAGCACCACAAGGACACAGTTCCCAAGACCAGGTTCTGGCCATGGGCTTCATGTCTTTTTGCAAAGCTGTCCCAAACCCACAATTAAAGCCCTGATGCTTCTCCATTTCCCTGATTGCTCTACATTCAAATACCGTTGTGTTTACCCACTTGTAACTTACATCTGACCCATTCAGATCACTCTGTGATTTACATGAATGATAAAAACATTGAATGGCTTAGATAGGAAGGGATCTCAGAGATCATCTGCTCCAACCCCTTAGCCATGGGCAGGGAAACCTCCCAACTAGACTCAGCTGCTCAATGCCTCATCCAACCTAGCCTTGAAGATCCCCAGTAAGGAGGCATTCCCAACTTCCCTGGGCAACCTGTTCTAGAGTTTCACTACCCTTGTACTGAAGAACTACTTCCCAAGATCCAGTCTAATCCTGCTCTCCCTCAGCTTCAAACCATTACCCCTTGGTCCTGTCTCTAGATATCTTTATGAACAGTCCCTCTCCAGCCTTCCTGTGGGATCCCTCCAGGTGTTAGAAAGCAGCTCTAAGTATGGTCCTCCTGGACTCTTCTCTTCTCCAGGCTGAATAGTCCCAGCTCCCTCAGCCTATCCTCATAGCAGAGGTGCTCCAGACCTTGGATCATCTTTGTGGCCCTCCTTGTAGTGCCTCATATTTGGAAAGATAAGCTGTCTGTACTTCAGCTCCACTAAAATCAAAAGGAGCAAAGGACTCCCTGACCTGTTCACTGTGTCCTAGCTACAATTAATCATCTTGTCAGCTTACCACATGTGCCATTGTTTCTGAAATGAAACAGGAGGGAAAAACCAAAAAGAAAGGAAAATACATGGAGAACACAGTAGATTACTCTTAACCTATGCTTTCTTATTTCAGCTTCACAAGGAAGATCCAAATGAGCTTGCAACCAATACAATGAATGAAATAACTGTGATAATCCTGGCCCCTCAAAATGGCAAAGCCACAGCCAGAGACTACTTGGTTTCAGATGGAGTAGCAGATGTAAGACAGATCTAAATTCAGTGCTTCATTCATACTTACAAAGATGGGAAGGGCAGTGTCAGGAAGATGGATCCAGGCTCTGCTCAGTGATGCCCCATGATAGCACAAGGGGCAATGTGTGCAAGCTGGAGCAAAGGAGGTTCCACAGGAACAGAAAGAAAAACTTTGTCACTGTGAGGGTGCCAGAGCCCTGGAGCAGGCTGCCCAGAGAGGTTGTGGAGTCTCCTTCTCTGGAGACATTCCAAACCCACCTGGATGTGTTCCTGTGTGCCCTGCCCTAGGTGATCCTGCTCTGTCATGATGGCTGGACTGGATGATCTTTCAGGGTCCCTTCTAAACCCTAACATTCTGAGATTCTGTGGTGCTGACCTTTGGTTTTCTTACCAGACAGGATTTACGATATGCTGCACAACTGCTCAGGACAAGCCCAACACATGCACACAACACTGTAAGCCATAACTTACCCACAGCAGAGACTTGTTGTGAAGGCATCACATGCCCAGAATTATGCCCACTGATACCAGCTAGCTTGTCCCAACATGTCCTGGGAAAAGTCCCCCCTTTCCACCCTCCTTTCAGGAGGGGAAGACAATGGTTCAGGTGCCAGCCTGTCTCCTAAGGGAGTAAACAACTGCAGGCAACCATCTCAATGGGATGCCTATGCTCTGTCCATCTAAGGGCATGATTCTAACTTCACCTTTCTATAGGTGGAAGCAGGTTGGCAAGTGTGCCCCATTGGCTAAGTCCAGACTCGATGTGTCTATAAGTATTGCCCCATTTTGGTGCCACGCTGCTCTCTCCTTTGCTTTCCTCCATCATGCAACTCACGAGTGAGTAAGCTATAAGCCTTCCTGCAAGCGTACTCGGAAGCCTCTGCGAACATGGAAGCCAGCCCACGGAGCGTGCATTCGAGGACCTGCAAGGATTGAACCCATCACTGAAAGACGT
>VXBD01003980.1:141664-179863 GCA_013399975.1 Indicator maculatus | reverse complement strand
ATAATTGGACATAATTGTAAATTTGTAAATCAGTTATGGTCTATATTATTACAACCGTGCATCCGAATCAATATATATAAAGTAATTAATCTAATATTAATAATAAACAATAATTTCATAACTCATATTTTCATAATTCATAATTCATAACCACCTTCCTCGATTCCTATTCACCCTCTCCACGACAAGACTCCAAAGGGAACACAGGTAGCCAGAATGTAATTAACCTCAGCTGGAATTTAGCCAAGACAATGCAGTTCAAATCCCTATTTGTTTGGATTAACTTAATTGCTAAATACATTGTTCAACTAGTTGCTGTAGAAATAACCTTTTTGTATCAGCCAGCAGGTTAAATAGCTCTTTTATTCCAGTACTTACTGGCTTTGGATTCTCTTCCTGCCAGTCTCTTCTGCTTTTTGACTTCCAGGTCTTTGGCATTATCTCTGTCAGCCTTGCAGCTGCACCTCCTCAGGACAGGTAAAAAAAGCCATGATACTAAGAATAAAATAAAGGGTAAGACCACCAGTGATAACTCATCTGGCAGGTACTACTTCAGTCAAAGAAAGTAGGCAATAAATGGGGCAAATACCTTTGTAGTGGCTATATTCTTTTCTTTAGTAACATCACAGGGGGGAAATGGTCAGAGATCCTTCAGCTGTTGAAACAAAATTAGCTTTTACTACAGTCTAAAAAAGTAAATATCATAGAGCAGAAATACAGTATTGCTGTGGTTCACCCAGAGGCACACAGTGGCTGTCTTCTGTACTGAGATTGAACACTGCTGCTATTCCCAAGAGGATTAACCCTGCCAAACCCCAAGTATTAATGGTTCCCTACCCCACCATGACCATCATGCTGTGCCACAATGCAGAGTATAAATATGCCTGATGAGATTTTCAGATCCTGCTTTCTCATACACCTTTCATTCTCCCCAAAATTACTTGGGAAATTAGAGCAGAAGAGAGCAAGAGGTTTTTATCTTCTCTGCCCTTGATTCATCAGCCTCTACTACAGCTGGAAAAGCTAAGCAGCCAAGAACAGTGCAGACAAGCACTGCAGGGAGACATTTTAAGAGATCCAGAGCTGAAGAACCATCACTCACAGGTGTTAGCAATTCCTCTGCAGGACAGGGAGGGTAAACACAGCAAAGGCTCCTTTTTCTCTAACTGTGCACTGAACTGCGTAAGTCACACCTTTTGCAAGGCCACCCTCTTCCTGCTTTGTCATTTTCCCACATTACTGTGCTTTTCTAGAAAAAGCACAGGGATCACAGGTCTAAAGCAGCAGAGCTGCCAGCAGGGCTGGCTCAAGTAACTCCCAGAGATGATACAGAAGCACATCCTTGGCAAAATGAGTGCCACCAACACATGCAAAGATGCTCCAGAAATGTGTCCTATCCCACTTTGCCACTAATGCACTCCCTGAATCTGTTGCTTGGTGCTTGAATATATCAAGCTCAGCAAGCAGAAGCCTAATAAGAGGCAGGAAGCACAAAACCACAGCTGTGTCATCCTGGGTTTCTGTGTTCCAGCTCTGTAACTAGACTGCACATGGTTTGTATTTAATTTCCTCAGGGATTTAAGCAGTAATTAAAACAAATTATAATTAATGACTGACCAACCCCAGAACTCTTCATGCACCTTAACTAAGAAATACCTGGAAATGCTGAAATCAATATTATGTGCTTGTTCATCAAGACTTGCAGCCAGCAACATAAAATAATAATATAAATAAAAGAAAACTACCCTCTTAGAAGTTGTTGATATGAGGCATCTTGAACTCTGATAGGGGGGGAAAAAAAGGATGCAAAGTTTCTAGAAGCTAATATCCCTCAGTTAATTCTACTACATCACTGCTGGCTACCCACAGTACCTACTGAGAAGATGTGATATCTCTCCTCCAGCAACAAAGCATGGTCTCTGCAGGTGATTATGTAGAGCACAGAGTATTTAACAGCTCTAGAGTGGGGTGAGGTTATCCCTCTGGATCATAGAATTGTTTCAGCTGGAAAAGACCTCCAAGATCATTGGGAGCCACCATCAACCGGGAGCCACCATCAACCTGACACCACCCTGGCCGTTAAATCATGGCTCACAGTGCCATGTCCACATGTTTCTAATACACCTCCAGGGATGGGGACTCCACCACCTCCCTGAGCAGCCTGCTCCAATACCTGTCCACTCCTAATATTCAACCTAGACCTGCCCTAGCACAATTTGAGACCATTTCTTATCACTCTAGCTCCTGGGAGAAGAGACCAACCCTCACCTCACTCCAGCCTTCTCTCAGGAAGCTGTAGAGAGCAATGAGGTCTCCCCTCAGCCTCCTCTTCTCCAGACTAAACATTTCCAGCTCCCTCCACCACTCCTCCCCAGCCCTGTTCTCCAAACTCTTCCTCAACTTTGTTGCACTTTTCTGGACACACTTCAGCACCAGAATGTCCTTCTGGGAGTGAGTGCTCCACTGAACACAGCAAGGAATTCTGCAAAGGTGGGAAGCTGTACACATATGATTGACAAAGCCACCTAAACTATACCTGGCACAGCCATGGGTTTCTTCAGGCGCCCATCATGCAAGGAAAGCATCGTTCCCCACGGCTCCAAGAGACCACCAGGCTTGTCAGCAAAGGCTACCTCCCCTCAACAAGCTTCCCACCTTCAAATTCCTCTATGCTGGCAGCATAGAGCCAGGTCACTCACTCACCCCATGCCAGAAGCTGCAGGGTAGGAGATCTGTGTGTCTGGTCCTTTAAGCACAGCTTGTTTCAAGAAACCAGAGCTGGATTTCTTCATGGATTTTCCTCAGTTGGTTCACACTAAGGCCCTTAAGCTTCAGATTAAGAACTTAAGCCTATAATAGAAGGGATACAAAGCAAACAGTAAACTGCTAATTTAAATAATGTGGGGAAAAAAACTCCCAGATTGCAAGCCATTCGAATTCCTCCCCTTCATGCCCAAAGCTAGATCTCTCTAAGCTTTCACATTCAAGAGTCCTCAATGCAATGCAAACTCTACACAGCATGAGCCCCCCTCTGCTAGAACACATAAACCCTGGAAAATAATGGAGAACAGAATGCGAGGACAAATTTATTGCTTCCAAGAGGCCAATGGCATCCTGGTCTGCATCCAGAGAAGTGTGGCCACCAGGCTGAAAGAGGTGATCCTTCCACTCTGCTTCAGTGAGCCCTCACCTGGAATACTGTGTTCAGCTATGGGACCCTCAACACAAGAAGGGCATGGATAGGTTCCAGACAAGGACCACAGAGATGATCAGAGGGTTGAAGTGCCTCTCCTATGAAGTCAGGCTTGGGGATTCGGGTCTGTTCAGACAGGAGAAAACTCTGAGGAGACCTTAGAGCAGCTTCCAGTACCTGAATGGGGACTTCAAGAAAGCTGGAGACTTCTATTTATGAAGGCTTGTACCACTAGGACAAAAGTTTTAAACAATGGAAGGGCAGAGTTAAATTGGACATTAAGTTCTTTACTATGAGGGTGGTGGAACACTGGAACAGATTGCCCATGGAGGTGGTGGAGATCCCATCCCTGGAGACATTCAAGGTCAGGTTTTTGGGGCTCTGAACAATCTGATCTAGGTTGGGATGTCCCTGTTGACTGCAGGGAGTTTGGACTAGATGACTTCTAGAGGTCCCTTCCAACCCAGTGCATTCTAGGATTCTATGAGAGGTCCCTTCCAACCCAGTGCATTCTAGGATTCTATGAGAGGTCCCTTCCAACCCAGTGCATCCTAGGATTCTATGAAAAGTCCCTTCCAACCCAGTGTAATCTAGGATTCTATGAGAGGTCCCTTCCAACCCAGTGCATTCTAGGATTCTATGATTCCTCTTCATTATGGAAAAAAACCTAAGAGTTTAGCCCAGAGAGTTCAACAGTAATGATCTGTGTGATATAATTACAGCTCACACTGCAGCAGCAGCAAACAAGGCCTGGAGTGAACCTATTTTCTACCAAATCTCACAAAAGAAAAACCAACTCACACATCCACAACCAGGGAGGTGACCTGGCAGCCCAATAACTCTAGGATCAAAGGATTTGCAGCATCAGCAAAAGCATTCTCCAGGGACATTGGAGGTTGCCTCTTTCCTGACAGAGGCCATGCATCAAAGCAGCTCCAGGTGAGCCAGGATGTCACAGCACTGTGAACCTGATGGTGAAGGGTCATCACCGATTTCTTCAGGTCTAATTCTAACATGTCCTGAAGAAATATAAAAATGATGTATTCACTGTGTCACTGCTGATCCCATCCAACCAAATCCCTGGAAAATGCCTGTCAGCAGTTCTTCAAAATCAGCCTGTCCTCCAGGTCACTGCTGTGGTGGCTGGTGCAGGCTATGCTTGCTGGACACATCTGGAGCCTTCCCTAGGACAGAGCTGGGGTGCAAATGTTTTGCTCAAGTGACTGGGAAACAAATTTTGGTGCCATGTGGGGGATGGGTGCTGGGAGAGCTATGATGGCAAACAGCTGTTTATGCACCCAGGCTGGATCACTAACTTTGGCAACAAACAGCACCCTTGACCACTTGGCACATGGCTCCTGGGGCACATAACAAGGTCGTGGAGGTGCACCACACTTCAGTATGAAAGGGGTTGCCAATGATTTGGTCATGCTGTGGAGATCTTCAGAGCAATAGCAACTGTGAAGAGAAAAACTCAGACTGGGTTGGGTTGGAAAGGACCTTAAAGATCATCCAGTTCCAACCCCTGCTGCCACAAGCAGAGAAACATTCCACCAGACTAGGTTGCTCAGGGGCTCAGCCAGCCAGGCCTTGAACACCTCCATGGAAGGAACATCCACAATCACTCTGGGCAACCTGTTCCAGTGCCTCACCACCCTCGCTGGAAAGAATTTCTTTCTAGTATCTAGTCTAAACCTACCCTCCTCAAGCTTCAATCCATTCCCTCTTGTCCATGAACTCTTTCCTTAATGAATCCCCCATTAACTTTATGTTATTAATTTAATTAACATGGTTGTGCATGGCTTGTCTGAACACAGGGACAGCCCTTGGACACCCAGCTGTAGGTACTGTGAGATGCCAGCCATCCAGATGCTCACTACAGCTCAGCTTCCAGGGAAAGCAAGTCTCTCTCATTGCTCACCCAGCACCAGTCCTGCTGCAGCACTTTCTCATTTCCCACTAGCCTGGCAACATCAGCTTCTAATGATTCAGGCCTCCAGCATGACATGAAAGAAGGCAAATCAGAGTCATCCTTGCCTTGCAGCCATGAGTTTTCCTTGCTTCACATTCTTTGTAAAGGTGTTGCCTTGCTTTTTTTTTTTTTTTTTTTGCATGCATCACACTGCAATGTGACAGTTACATTAAATCTTTTTGCTCTGACTAGGAGAGAAGCAAAATGCAGACAATTTGCCTTCCTTCTAACTCTAATTATTTAGTATAGCTGTAGCATGGCCTTGTGTCCCTACCTTAAGCAGTACTAATATTCTGTCTTCTTAGGGAAGACTTTCCATACCTCTAGTGATTTTTAGCTCTCCAGACACTCCTGTTTCTGCTCTGTTCTACAGATAAGGGTGAAAAAAACCCAACACACAGTGATGATCTATATTTATCTACTGTGCAGAGAGTCTACTACATGCAACAGAGGGGAAAGAAGCTTGAGAGAAAAGGACTACTGAAATATTGCCTACTTAAAGCAATGCCACACAGAGCCAGTGAAGGCTTTGAAAACAGTAAGACTTGTAGCAACAACTCTAAGTTTACACAGTAAAGAGAGAGGTGTTACAGGAGCTTGTCCAAAGAGGAGAAGGAAAAGACTTCACAGAATCAAAGAATGTGATTAGGGGTTGAAGGGACCTCAAAAGATCATCCAGTCAAACCGCCCTTGCCAGAGGAGGATCAGCTAGGGCACATCACACAGGAACACATCCAGGTGGGTTTTGAATGTCTCTAGAGAAGGAGACTCTACAACCTCTCTAAACAGCCTGCTCCAGGACTCCAGCAACCTCTCAGCAAAGAATACTTGCAATAAGTTGTAGATCATCAGCAATTACTTTCAGGTTGCTAATTTTTTTTTTTTTTTGGTCCTTCCTATTGTGCTATTCCTGTTTTTTCTCCATAACAGTATCTGTTCAGGGAACACATCACTGAGGATCACAGAGCCATAGAATGGCTTAGGTTGGAAGGGACCTCAGAGCTCATCTACTCCTACCCCCTGTCCAATTCTTGTCTACATGCACGGTAACTTCAAGCCATTTTTTGAACAACATTGGGTTCATTTCCAAAGTGTTCCTGGGTTGAAAAATACATCGAATGGCAGAAGGGCTGTTTCCTCTCCCTTCTGAATTTCTCAGTTAAGCAGGCCACTAATACACCTTAAGTTAACAACACAAACCCATCCTGTAGAAGGGTGTAGCTAAGAGTCTATTCTGCACTGCTGCAAGTAGCCCTGGCTGGCTTCTCTCTAAAAATGCCTTGGAAACCAGCCCAGGTTGTTCCTCAGCTGAGAAAGAAATATGTATTTCTTTGTTCAAAGGAGCAATAAATAACAATGGGGTGGATGAAAATAAACATCTCAGACTGAACTTAATATACAGCAAAGTGAGATGGTGGAGATCACTTTTAAGCTCTGCCAGGGTTTGAGAAAATTAAGTCCATCTGAAGGGAGACTTTTATATTCCTCTAGATCAAAAGCCAGCATAAGAGATTGCTGTGTATAGGGCAGATGTAATTGAAAACAATTTGCAGCCTAACTATTCTCAACCCTGACTGTCAACAGGGCACAACAGCTGCTCCAAATAAACCCTGAGATGTATCTAAAAGAAATCTAGTTTAAAAATTAAACACATTTCAATTCTTGCCTGTACACTCATTTTGGAAACTTTAGGAAGCAAATTGTGTTTACTTTAATTGCTTACACCAGTAAGCAATTAAAAAAACAAACTTAAAAGGCTGAAAAATAATAGTAGCAATAATTAAAAAACCTAAGAAAACTTAAAAATTGAAAAAAATCTAAAATAAATAGTCTAAAAAATTTAAAATATGAAACATCAGAAATAAAAGCCCAAACAGAATGCTACAACATAGCCATTGGCAAAGAAATGTATATTTATGTAACCCAAGGAACCTTCCTTTTGTCCTCTCGTGTTTGCTGCTCAACATTTCACAGAATCTATGCCTTGTGCAGATGTGTTTGGATTGAAGAGTTTGCAGTAAAAGCAGTTCACAGGCTGTAAGCACAGGGAACTGAAAGCTCCTCCTTTGGATTATTTACCCAGGGTGGTGAGAAAATCTGGTCCACAGATTTAGATTGCATTGGGTTGGAAGGGACCCTCAAAGGTCATCTTGTCCAACCCTCCTGCACTCAGCAGGGACACCTTCAACTAGAGCAGGCTGCCCAGGGACACATCCACTGTGATCTTGAATATCTTCAGGGATAGGGCCTCAATCACCTCCCTAGGCAACCTGTTCCAGTGTTTCACCACTCTCACTGTACACAATATCCTCCAGATGTCCAACCAAATTCTACCCTGCTCATTTCAAACCATTGCTCCTCATCCTATCACCACAAGCTCTTCTAAACAGTCCTCCCTCAGCCTTCTTGTAGGTCCCCTTCAGGTATTGAAATGAAGCTCTAAGGTCCTCCCTGGCACCTTCTCTTCTCCAGGCTGAGCACAAACACGGATTAATAGATGTTAAAATCAAAAGACCATGATAAGCATGGAGTCTGACCTCCTGCATCTCAGTGTTTAAACCAGGTGTTCTTCTTCACAGATTTCACTTTCAGTCTGTATCCACACAATTTCCATTTCCCTGCTTCTTACAGGTTTCCTAAATGAGATTCTATCTAGGGAAAAAAACCTCAACACTCCAACAAAACAAAACAAACACCAAAAGAAACCAACCCTGCTCAAATTGAACAAGTGACCTTTGTAGCCTTTATGAACTCTGGAAAAAAAGAAATCTTAGTTGTCCCTTATGCCCAGGGTGTCAACCTCATGCCTGTTCTCAGTCTCTAACTGCTTCATGCTTTTAATGGAAGCCCAAACCCCTGGAATCAAAGGACAAGAAAAATCTCAGCCTTCAGAAAGATCCTTTACCCTCATGGTAAGCAATCAAATTTGAACACAAGACCCAAACACCATAAAAATACAGCTTCAGATGAAAAATGCTTTCAGGATTTTAGACAAAGGAATCGCATACTTGCATGCACAGGACTAAAAGTGTCCTAGAAGCAGAAATGTTCTCCAGATGAAGACTTACCACTCTGTCCTGGAGCAGTGTCAACAGCAGCTTCCCTGTAAACCCTGCAACTCAGCCTCCTGTAGCCAAGTTCATAGATTCATAGAATTATTGAAGGGGACCTTGAAGACCTAGTTCCAACCCCCATGCCATAGGCAGGGACACTTTCCACTAGACCAAGTTGCTAAAGGTCTCATCCATGCTGGATTTAAAAACCTCCAGGGAGGAGACATCCACAACATTCCTGAGCAACCTGTTCCAGTGTTTCACCACCCTCACTGGAAAGAATTTCTTCCTCATCTCCAGTCTCAATCTGCCATCCTCAAGCTTCACTCCATTCCCCTTCCACCCTCTCACTACAAGCCCTTATAAAAACTCCATTTTTGCTTTCTTGTAGGCCCCTTTCAGGGACTTGAAGACCACTCTAAGGTCTCCTTGGAACCTTCTCTTCTCCAGGCTCAATAGCCCCAACTCTCTCAGCCTGCCCCCATAAGGGAGGTTCTCCAGCCCTCTGATGACCTGTGGCCTCCTCTGGATACACTCTGGCAGCTCCATGTGCCTCTTTTGCTGAAGTACTGCAGGTGAGTTCTCAGGAGAGCAGAGAGGGAGAATCACCTCCCTCATCTTGCTGGTCACACTGCTTTGAATGCAGCCCAGCTCAGGACTCCTGATTATAAAGAGGTCCCAGCTGCAGCTCAGAGCAGAGCCTACTGAGGCAGTCAAGACTGTGCTCAGTAAGAGAAGGATCTTTGCTGAAAGTATTCTCAGGTAAACAGCTCTTACACCAGGCCTGTGGCAGAGCTTGGAACAGGTTTCATCTTTGTAAGTTGCCAAGTAATGCACTGTTATTCCCAGCAAATGAAGACACAAGCCAACTCACTGAAGGTTTTCCATTCAAATGCTGCCTGAAACCATTTACATGGCAGCAAATAACTGAAAGCAGCCAAACAAACCTTTCCTGCATCCCTCCTACTTCTCTTACACAAAGCAAATTCTTACTCCTGGGAGAAGCACAAAGCTCTACAGGACACAGAGGACTGAGAGAGAACTGCTGAGCAGCTGGGCAAGTAATAGATTTCACTACCTCCCAATTTCATGTAAGCTCAACATAACAGCACTGTTAGGTTTAGATTATGGATCAGTAAAAACACTAATTACAGAGGAGCAGACTCGAAATGGCTCCTCAGAACAACGTGCCCACAGCTAGCAGGCGGAACGAGCCGGCTTCACAGGGATACACATCCCCTGCTAAACAGGAACAAACATGCACTATTATCACCGTTTACCAAAGACAAAAGCTTCCAAAGCCAAGGAAATACCATCAGTGCTCAGAAAAGAGGTCTTTATTGCTTGCTACTAGTTGCAAGGAACAAAAATTCATAGACATTTCAAAGCAGCTGCTGTCTTGTCCTGAAGAACTCCTTCCGCTTCGAAAGGAAGATTTTTATTTTAACAGCCTCCAGTAGCTTTTATGGCTTACTACCAGCCAAGGCCATTCAGATGCAGAGATTGCATTGGGTTGGAAGGGAACCCCAAATGTCATCTTGTCCAACCCCCCCGCAATCAGCAGAGACACCTCCAACTAGAGCAGGCTGCCCAGAGACACATCCAGTGTGATCTTGAATAGCTTCAGGGACAGGGCCTCAACCACATCCCTGGGCAACCTGTTCCAGTATTTCACCACTCTCCTTGTGCTGAACTTCCTCCTGATGTCCACCCCCTGCTCCCCTGCTCCAATTTCAAACCATTGTCCTATCACCACAAGCCCTTCTAAACAACCCCTCAAGCCTTCTTGTAGACCCCCTTCAGATATTAAAATGCAGCTCTATGGTCTCAACAGAGCATCCCCTTCTCCAGGTTGAGCAGTCCCAGTTCTTCCACCCTGTCCTCATAGCAGAGGTGCTCCAGCCCTCTTATCTTGGTGGCCCTCCTCTGAACTCACTCCTGCAGGTCCATATCTTTGGATCCGTCTTTCCCTTCAGCTGGTATAGATGAGAGCTTAGCTTTACTCACTCCTTGCCCAGCAACACTGCTCTGGATGTTTAAACTCATGGCCAAATGTTAATTTGAGATCTAGAGATAGAAAACCAGATGCTGTTCCCCACAAGACAGAAAGAAAAGCACACTGAACTGAAATCTTCCCATAAAAGAAGTTAGATGCTTTTGTTGCTTCTCTCATTTAATGCCAGAGACACAATCATGCCAGCTCCTAACAGGCACATACAATAATGCCTGCCAGTTCTACTGGCTGATAAAAGCAGGATCAATAGTGCCAAAGACAGACATTTAGCTGAGAAAAACCTCTAAAACAAAACATTCTGCAGGATATCACAAAACAGGTGGCCCTCCTGAGCTGCCTTTAACAAGTTCATCCTTCACTGAGACAGTGCCCAGCCTAGCAGTGTGTAAGATATTCAGAGTCACAGACTGCACTGGGGTGGAAGAGATCCTCAAAGATCATCTTTGTCCAACCCCACTGCAGTCAGCAAGGACATCTCCAACTAGAGCAGGTTGTCAAGGGACACATTAAACCTGATCTTGAAAGTCTCCAGGGATGGGTCCTCAATCACATCCCTACATAACCTGTTCCAGAAAGTCACCACTTCCATGGCGAAATACTCCCCCCAGCCCACCTCTGCAACCTGTCCAGGTCCCTCTGGATGGCACTTATCCCATCCTTCAGTGCTACACACTGCACCACTCAGCTTGGTGTCATCTGCAAACCTGATGAAGGTGCCTCAATCTCACTATCAATAGCACTGATGAAAATACTGAACAGCACTGGTCCCAGAACACACCCTTGAGGGCCACCACTTGTCACCCACTCTCATTCCAGAAAAAAAAAAAAAAAAAGCAGCAGGGCTTGTTGGTATGAAATTCTTGTCTTCTGCCTTCTCTTCTGCTCCCTTCAGCCATGAGAGACAGCTTGAACAGCTGGAAGAGCAGGAGTTTTGCACAGTAATAGCCCCAGTGAAGGTCAGCAAGTCTGACTTGTTCAAGTGACAGCTGAGTACATTGGATCTCATTTCCTTTTCTTACAGGGGCAGAAGCAGTGCTGAGCAATAGTGTCATATTTCCTTCTCTTCAGGATAAACATGAAGTGATTGTTCCATGAGACAGCAGCAGGGGAAGGAAACTAGGAAGAGGAGCAACACACTCAGCAACTCACCCACTACACCTTAACCTCTGCTTTGCTCTCCCTCAGATCTTCCTCTCTTAGTGCTAACAGGGGCTCCAAATAACTCCTTCAGAGATTTCCAGTGCTGCCCCAAGGCATTTCAGGGTCCCTTTTATACCCAGAAAATGCAGATAGCTGTGTCATGAGTGCCTCTTGCAGAGGAACACTGGGGAAATTGGTACTTCATATTTGTCCTGAGCACAGCTGCATGGGGATTCTATTGCTCTCCAAAAAATTGCCATGCTTTGTCTGTCTGATTTTGTGCAATACAGCGTTGAACACATCACTGACTGACTCTCCAGGGATAAAGAAAAAAGAATTCTCCCTCCTAGAGGACACAGACTTTCTGAAGCCTCCAGGTCCAAGTAAGTTGAGGGAGGTGCTACATGAGCAAAGTCCAACACAAGAGAGACACAGACCTGCTGGGATGGATCCAGAGGAGGCCACCAAGATGAACAGAGCGCTGGAGAACCTATGCTATAAGGACAGGCTGAGAGACTTGGGGCTGTTCAGCCTGGAAAAGAGAAGGCTCTGGGGAGACCTTAGAGCTGCATTTCAGTATCTAAAGGGGACCTACAGAAAGGCTGGGGAGGGACTGTTTAGAAGGGTTTGGAGCGATAGAATAAGGGGCAATGGTTTGAAACTGGAACAGGGAAGATTTCGGCTGGACATGAGGAGGAAGTTCTACACAACAAGAGTGGTGAAATACTGGAACAAGTTATCCAGGGAGATGGTTGAGGCCCCAGTCCCTGGAGACACTCAGAATTAGCCTTGATATGTCTCTGATCAGCCTGCTCTAGTTGGAGGTGTCCCTGCTGAGTGCAGGGGGTTGGACAAGATGACCTTTGAGGGTTCCTTCCAGCCCAAAGGTAACTGTGACCAGAGGAATAAACTCCACTAGCACTCTTGAGTGGCTCCCAGCTCTTTAAACTCAGTGCCTTGCTGTATTTGTTAAAGAGAGCTAATATCCACACTTAACAGCATGGAAGCAGAAGTGAAATGACTGAACCAGGAGACATGGAGGAAGTCTACAAAGTAGGAAAAGTTGAGAAAGATTTCTGAAATGTGAGATTAATTTATTTCCCACTGGGCCCTTTTCCCTCATTGATTCTCTAATCATTTCTTACCCACCTTCAATTCCTACCTTCAATGCTGCAGTGCTACTCCTGAGACAAATGCTGTATGGTCCCTGTTGCTGGGGTACTCACCTTCAACCCACAGATAACTAAACCAGAGGCAAAGAGCTCAGGCAGTGTTAGGTACAGGCTTGATCTTACTGAGGACAAAGAAGCTGTGATGCTTGGAGAGGAGCCATTATTAGTGATGAAATGTGGATGGGTCTCAAAGCACAGCCCACAAACTTTCCTCTGTACTCTCCTTAACATCATCTAGCATCCCTTTCCTGTATGTTAACAAGGCTGTTAGCAACATAACAGGGATACTGCTAATAACTCCACACTGGTGTTTGTACACAAGTCAGAGAAAAGTAAACTTGCCCTCAAACACCAGTGCAGACCTCCCAAGCTACTGCTAAGAGCAGTAAGCAACATAGCTGCCCCTAAAGAGCTGTCTGTCCTGCTGGTGCTGCAGCAGGATGCAGATCAAGGGAATCAAGCAGCTATAGACAAGCTACATTGCTTCCCTCCTAGCTCACAACAGCAGCAGACTTATATACCTCTTATGCTGTTCACAGATTGCATTGGGTTGGAAGGGACCTTTAAAAGAACATCTTGTCCAACACCCCTGCACTCAACAGGGACACCAACTAGAGCAGGCTGCCCAGGGACACATTAAGGCTGATCTTGAATCTCTCCAGGGATGTGGCCTCAACCACACCACTGGGCAACCTGTTCCAGTGTTTCACCACTGTCACTGTGCAGAGCTTCCTCCCAATGTCCAACCTAAATCTCCTCTACTCCAGTTTCAAACCATTGCCCCTCATCTAGTCCACCCATCAAATCCATATCTCTCTACCCTGGGGAGAAGGATGTTGTGGGAGGCTATGTCAAAGTCTGTTCCATCTTCCCAGGCACATTCTCACCTTAATGCTACAACAGAGTGAGAAAAGCAAAGGGTTGGATTCCTTCCTGGTGTAAATCAGCCTGCTGCTACAGCAGTAATAAAGGCGTAGGCCAAATACTCAACTTGCCTGAGTTCCTGCAGGCAGTACATGCTTTCCAGTGCCTCTTCTTGGAGCTTTGTGCTCTAAGTTCTGATCCACAGGTTTTTTCACCTCCTGTTTTATCAAGGGCTTTAGAAGAGCTCCTCAGGGGGTATCTACATGGTGCAATGAAGTGTTGTGCAAGGATAACAGAGTTATCCCTGGACTAATGGAGTTATTAGGAACAAAACTGCTACATCAAAAAGCTGCTCTGCCAGGGTGGTTGTGCTGTCAGCAGAACAGGGTTTATGGGACCAGCTGGCTTGCTCAGGCAACACAGTTCAGCACAAGCTTGTGCAGAGCTAGCTCTTGTCTCCCTGTGTTACCCTGCCATGTCCCATCAAAGACCCTCCAGCAGCTGAATCTTTTTGGCTTCTTAGGGCTTTTCACCTGATTGCCCTTGGTCTGCCTCTCCAGAAGGGCGTGGGTCTGTCAAGGGACAGACAGAAGTGACAAAGATAAATCTGTGTGGAAGCAGAGAGGCAGCTGCAAGTCAGGGCAGAGAGGGCATTTAAAATTATGCCAGACACCAAAATAATGTCCAGGTATCTACCTGCTTCCCAGGGATGGGGAGCTCTCAGGTGTCATTGTCTTCAGGGTGTGTTCAGCAATTGGAATTAAGGCTTCAAATTCTGCAGGGCCTAACCTTCTTGACAGGCTTAGAGCAAAAGCTCACAGCCTGAAAGAAAAAGAAAACACTATTCCTGAATCTCCCTCCCTTATCCATGAGGAGACTCATGGCTGCTATCTAGCTGTTTGTAATTGACCCTTGTCAAAGATGCAGAGAGCTAGCCAGAAATAAGCCAGGACAGGGGGGAGTGCAGGAGCCAGCACCCTCGTGAGAGGTGAGAGCTTTTGCCTCTCAGTGACCACTGCAACACCTGCTGCCCCTACTGAAGAGAAAAAAGGCTCTGGGAGATTTTAGAGCAGCCTTCCAGTAAACCTGAAAGGGGCCTACAAGAAAGCTGGGGAGCCTTTTTGCAAGGGCTTGTACTGATAGGAAATTGATTGAAAATGGAGGAGGGCAGATTTAGACTGGAAATTAAGAAGCAATTCTTTCCAGTGAGGGTGGTGGGACACTGGAACATGTTGCCCAGGGAGGCTGTGGCCCTCCCCTCCCAGGAGGTGTTCAAGGCCAGGCTGGATGAGACCTGGAACAACCTGATCTAGTAAGAGGTGTCCCTGCCTGTAAGAGAGGGGTTGGAACTACATAATCTTTAAGATCCCTTCCAACCTGAAAATTAATATTTTCATGCAAACTACCAAATCCGGCAGGCTTCCACTCATCTTACCTGCTTCTGCAAAGAGTTGTGCTGGGGGGCATCCACACCACAGCAGCCATAACTGTGGGCAAAGGGAGATTTCACGTCTACACCAGTGGGAATTATCCTCCTGTATCCTCTTCCTCACAAGGTGCTTCTGCTGGAGTGAGAAGCACTGATGATACATCTGTGCTGAGTTTTGCCACTGCTGCATTGCAAACTGCATTTTCATCCCAAATGCAGGATTTCTGAATTACTGTGCTTTGCAGCCCCAAAGGAGCCCTTGGGAGCATTCTTTTCATTTTAAATTGTTTGCATATTTCCTCAAGACTAGTCAGATAGATCCAAGCCATTCCTGATGCAGCTATTTGTTGCTATTTTTTTTTTTACTTGAATGATCTACACCCACACAAGGAAACACCTCTCAAATTTCTCAGCAGATTTTACTCAGCTGTTCCTAAACCAGAGAATTAAACAGCTCTTTATTTTTACCAAAACACTAGATGAGCACACCAACTGTCTGTGATTCTATCACCCACAACAGGGAACAAAGAAGTTATTCTGTGCAGGTGTTCAGCAGCAACAGAAACTGCTGCTGAGAGTAAGCCTGAGGGGTAAAGGCTGCAGACAGCAAGAAGGAAGAGAGAAATGGTTTCCCCTTGGCCATTTTCCCCGAGTTTTCCAGATTGCAGCAGGTTGGAAAGGACCCTCGAAGGTCATCTTGTCCAAACCCCTGCAGTCAGCAGGAGCACCTTCAACTACAGCAGGATGCCCAGGGATGCATCCAGTCTGACTTTGAATGGAACAGGCCCTCAACCACATTTCCCTGGGCAACCTCTTCTAGTATCTCACCATCCTCATAGTGCAAAACTTCCTCCTGATGTCCAACCTAAATCTCCCCTGCTCCAGTTGCCTTTTGTCCTATCACCACAAGCCCTTGTAAACAGTCCCTCCTCAGCCTTCTTGTAGCTCCCCCTCTGACACTGAAATGGACCTCTAAGGTCTTGATGGAGCTTTCTCTTCTCCAGGTTGAACAGCCCCAATTCTTTCAGCCTGTCTTCATAACAGAGATGCTCCAGCCCTCTGATCCCTTTGACTCTCCTCTGCACCCACTCTATCAGGTCCATGTCTCTTTTGTATTGGAGGCCCCAGAGCTGGACACAGCACTGGAGGTGACATCTCACCAGAGCAGAATGGCAGAAAGCCCTCTCTCCACCTGCTGGCCATGCTGCTTTTGATGCAGCCCATGATGGGGCTGGCCTCCTGGGCTGCAAATGCAACTTGCTGGCTCACATCCAGCTTCTCATCCACTAGTACCATCAATTCCTTTTTTACTTTCCACCCCAGTGAGGAGAGCTACAGAACCAGGGAAGAAGTGCTGGAAAAGGCAGTGTCCTGCCTCCAGGAAGCCACTGGAAATGGCAGATGATCAGTGCTCTCTATGAGCCAGGAATTCCCCCACAGCTGTGCTGCACTGCTGGGCTCACTCTGACCCTGATCCAAAGCTCTCACTCAAGCCAATGGCATCTTTTCCCAGTCACTGCACAGGGTTTTGGATATGACCCATTACACCCAGCAGCAGTGGCTGCAGCCAAAACCTTGGCTTGTGTTTTGCAGGCAATGGGAATAGATGAGCACAGTTATTCTTTCTGGCCAAAAAAAAAAAAAAAAAAAATCAATGCAGTATCTTCTTCTGATATTCCTTGCCTCTCCCTAATCAGGAGCACTTGCTCTGCCTCTCTTCCTGACCATGTTTCCTGGGAAATATTACATTTCCTATAGTTTTTTTTTTTCTTTTCCCTGACTGAAATGTTTTCACTGGGATGCTTAGACATCAACACATCTATATCCAAAGGATCCTGAAGAGGTTAGCCAGAGATGATTACGTCTCAAATGATGTTGTACTATAATTGCTCAGGATATCAGCTTAAATGAAATAATCTGCACAGGAGAGAAGAAACAGTAAAGCTAAGGAAGGAAATTGCTGCTATAATTACTACAGCATTTCTCTTTGAGGTATTAGAAAAGAATGTTTATAACATAAAAAGTCTGGAGAGGATGACATGTGGCAACTACAGACTGGATAGCAGAGCCTTTCATAGCTTACATCAGTTGTAACAAGATTCCTGAACATTACTTACACATAAACGGAGGGTAATAGTTACAAGGAGGGTAGGTGGAAAACAGCCCAGAGTGATCATCTAGCTTAAACACTGTAAAACTATGATAAAACTATGAAACGGGTATTCTGCTTCAAGGCCTTTTGTTACCAAAGTCATTCAAGCCTTGCTATCATCTTCAAGAGTGGCACAATCAGACCCACAGCCAGCAAGGGGCAAGGAGGACATAACTGTTCCTTACAAACAGCCTCACTTCCTTCCTTTGATCCGTTGTCTTTCTCCCTGCCAGATTGTCTTGAGCACAATAAAAAAAGGATCTGAAATTCTCACAGCTAGAGCAGCCTCCCTTTTCTAAACATAACAGTACCATGCCAAGTCCTCATCTTTCCTCTCTAGCTTTTTTAAATTTACTATTTCCAGACATGTGCTTTAATGGGAAGTCTTTGGAGAAATCATTGCCTGTGGGTTTGAGATTTCAGAGCCCCCTGTGCTTTAGCGTGCAGGGACATAATTGTGTGAACCTCACAATGAAGCCATACCTGATTAAAGAAGTAATGAATAAATATACAAATTTAATTACACAAGGGAACATTTCCTGGTCTAGTGCCTTCCTGAACCCTTACAAGTGGCCAGACATGGGGTCATTCCTGGTATCAAGCAGAGTCCTGAGGGATTCACTGTTTCATGGTCCCTCTTGGTACAGGAGACTACAGGATTGCATTTTACTCCTGGGGTATTGCACAGAATCAACCAGGATGGAAGAGACCTCCAATGTCATCAAGTCCAACAGATCACCCAACCCTAACTAATCAACTAGACCATGGCACTAAGTGCCTCATACAGGCTTTTCTTAGAGACCTCTGTGGACATTGATCCCACCACCTCCCTGGGCAGCCCATTCCAATGGCCAGTCTCTCTTTTTGTGAAGAGCTCTAAGATTAAGCCTAAACTTCCCCCTGCACAGTTTGAGACTGTGTCCACTTGTTCTGTTGGTGGTTGCCTGGGAGAAGGAGACCAAAACCCACAGCATGTCAGTGTGACTTGATCCTGAAGGTGGTCACAGGAATTTTTCTAGCCAAAGCCTCAGTGCCAGTGATGCTCTTAAGACATTAAATCCTCATGAACCTACCAGAGGATTGCAAGGAAGCTGCAATGCAGATCTGTTTCAGCCTCTTTTTCCTTCTGATTTTGTGCAACTTCCAGCAGGGTGACAACAAATAGATTGGAAATTCCTCAGTTGCAGGATTACTCTCAGGTTTTGCTCAAGCTGCTGCATCTTTGAAACAGTAAATTCCCTGGGAAAAGCATGGCTTCTAACAGAGAAGAACAGAAAAAAGACTAGAAATTGATGAGCAGCACAGGTTAGTGCCACCCACTTCCTCTTAAGAGCAGAGTGACTAATGATTGCTGCCCAGCATGGAGGTCACTCTGCTCTAACAGACAGTGTCAGGACTAGATGGGACTGCAGGTGTATCTAATGTGGCAATCAGAGCTAATGAACCAGGGACTCTCTCATAAGCACAGCCCCCAGTTGTGCCCTGAGTTGTGCTCTTCGTGGATTTAGAGGAGCAGTACAGACTTAAGGCAGGAGGCAGAAAACCAGCCCAGCCTTGCTCAGCCTGTTTGTCAATGACCCTTCTGAGAATGGCCACTTGTGATATCACAGCAGCAGCTGTGGAAATGTTGAGCCTGGACCACCTTGAGCTGCAGAAGCTGGGCACATGCAGCAGGTGACAAATAGCAATGTTCCATTGGCAGCCCCCAAAGTCCTGGCCTGATAGGTGCTGGTGTATGATTCAGGATTTAAGTTCCTATTTTGTTCAAGTAATCACATTCGTCTGGGACGGGTTTGCTTCAGACATTTACATTTTATTTCAGCAGAAATACCTGGCAGAGGGTTACAGGAAGGAAGGAGAAGTCCTCACAACTGTTTCAATGCAAAGTCACATATCTGAGTTCACTGCAGGAAACACTGCAGACATTGTGGGCAGGTACTCTCCTGAACCACAGAGCCCCACAAACCTGCACTCCTTCACAAATAAGACAAATCATCAACTCTTAACTTCTCCCAGCAGGGATCCTCTGTCTGCATTCCTTTCTGTCTCTTAGCACTTCCAAGTCCTATTCTGCCACCATACATCAGTCCTCTCTAGAATTTCTCCTTGTTCTTGCAGTACTTCTAAAGTACACAGAGCCTAGAGCAGGCACAAAAGATGGATTCCTTCTCCATGCCAGCTGTATTTAATGCACAGATCCCATCCTGCTCCATGCCAGCTGTATTTAATGCACAGATCCCATCCTGCTCTCAACACAGAATCTTGCTTCTCTGCCCAAAAAACACTGGAAGCAGGAGCTTCCTCTATAAATACACATTCTTCAACATATTTGTTTAAAGTTATTATCCTGAATTGGCATGCCAATGAGCTAAATTTGTCAGCATTTTCCTTGCTAGTCCTTGATTTGTATCGAATTTTCCAAATGTTTGAAGCCATGGTATGACGGGCACTGTATAAACACACTGAAAGGGAAAGCTGTACCTAAACCAAACAGAAAAGACATAGGGGAAAGGAAAGACAGAATTTCTCCCCCCCTTTACAGAGACTGGGGAAGATTAGCATGACTTGTCCAAGGTCATGTACAAACTCAAGGGAACTGGACTGAGACCACTGCAGTCCCAAAGCAAAAATCTTAATTACCAAATCCAATTTTCCACGTTTTCTTTTCCTTTTTTTTTGTTAATACATTAAAACGCTTCACATAAGCTCTTTCTCTTTTCTTTTCCCCAGGAAGAATAAGAAAAGCAAAAGCTGCAAGTTGTCCTTGTTAAACTAGGTTGCACAGTCAAACAAATTCAAAATGATATCTCAGCAAGATTTTGCAACCTGCCTGTGACAAATAAAAGGACTTTCACCCTGAAAGCATGTAAGAGCTGTGGAGAAGTGGTTGAGAGAATTTAGCAAGGATTCTAATGAAAGAGCTGAGCTGTGATATGTATATGCATGACTTCATGTATTATTGAAGCCATTCTGTTCAGAATCTGCATTGTGAAGACAGGGTTGAATGTGTCACTAGCACTCAGGCATTGAATAACTTGCCCTCATAAAGACATAATAATGTGTTCATCACTTTTGTTTGTACTCCCACAGCAGCAAGAGCATAAATAGAAAGTAACCTTACATATTGCCAAAAAGCACATAAATATAAACTTAATTATAGCTCTCCATGATGGTGTGACCAAGAAATGATGATGCTCACTGAAGTATAAGACCAAGTGCACTCCCAAGGGCTTTTTTTTTTTTTTTGTAAACATCTGCTTCATGATCAAGCCTAGCCTGGGATTTGAAGGGTTAAAAAAAAAATAAGATCAGTGCATCACACTAAAGCTGGCCTCAGCAAGCTAGTGGTAGGTCCTTTCTCTGACCTGTGGGAGGCTCAGATTATTTTTTTTTTTAGTGATTCTGTCACAGCTCACCCAGCCCTTGCTGGCATACACCAAGTACTGCTCCACAGACGCCCCACAGAACAGCAACTATTACAATGGCTCCCTAGGAAGACCCTCTGCGGTGCCAGGCATGACTGTGTCACATGAGACAGAGAAAAGGGTGAAAAAGGGAAAAAAAATAGTAGGAAAAAAGTAGGAGGGATGCAGTAGTACTCAAGGTATGCCAAAGGTACTCTTACCTATGTCCACACACACTTGGTCAAAGAAGGCCAGTGAGCTGCTGCAGCACATCCAGAGAAGGGCAACAAAAATCACCATGGTGGAGGGTCTGGAGAACAGGTCTCATGAGGTACAGCTCAGGGAATTAGGATTGTTCAAGTCTGGGGAGGAGGAGGCTGAGAGGAGACCTCATTGCTCTCTGCAGCTCCCTGAAAGGAAGTCAGAGGAGGTGGGGGTTCGTCTTTTCTCCCCCTAGCATCCAGGTGACAGAACAAGAGGAAATGGCTTGAAATTGCACCAGGAGAGATTTCAGGTGGAGATGATGAAATGTTTCTTTCCTGGAAGAGTGGTCAGGCATTGGAACAGGCTGCTCAGGAAGATGAAGAAGTCACCACCCCTGCAGGTGATCCAAAAACATGTAAACATGGCACTGTGGCACATGGTGGTGTTGCATTGATGGTTGGGTTCAATCATCCTGGAAGTCTTTTCCAGATGAAAGAATTCTATCACAGTGTCAATGGCTTTTGAAGGTTAGCATGCAAGTATGAAACTGGGACCAGTTCCATTCTGTTGGACTCCATGATCTTAGAGGCCTTTTCCAACCTGAACAATTCTATGATTCTATAAGCCCAAGAATTAATTCAAAGTGAAATCAGGGGATAAAAATAAACATAAAAAATAATTTATTTATTGTACTCAAACAGTTGCCTCAGTGCAAGATTTCTATACTAAATGTACTTACAAGCTGTGATGGCAGGTTTTTGGGTCTTGGGGTGGAATTTTGTTGTTTGGTTTGGGGGTTTTTTGTTTCTTTTTTTTATCATTTCACAGGTTAGTGAATTGTACTTTCCTGTAGCAAACATGCAGCAGCTTGTTCTTGCTGGTAAAAGTGGCAAGACTCCCACTGGTTTCATTCAAAGTCTCAGGCTGTTAATGATGACTCAATCAATCAGTCAAGACATGAGAAGCTACAGAGAGAACTGGAGCCAAAATTAGTGTCAAAAATTCAGTGAGCTCATTAGTTCTTGTGCAGTTTCATCTGAACCAGACACAGCTCTCTGGAGCAGTGAGGAAAGATTCATAGAATACCAAGTTGGAGGGGACCTCAAGGATCATGTAGTCCAACCTTTCAGGCTAAGAATACAGTTGAATGAGACAGCCCAGATGCCTCCCTAAGACTCTCTGGGAGGTATGTTTGGGAAGAACCATCACTTGGATATTTTGCTGCAGCTCCTGTATGTCAAAAGTTTCATAAGATTACAATGCAACAAGGTAGTGCTGGCTGGACACTAGACAAGAGCAGGTGCAGGAGGACACAACAGGACAGGAGAGGTCAAGGTGGTTAAGGCACCAGAGGAGGTGACTCCAGTTTTGGGGATCCAAAACCAGGTAAGTTTGAAACGGCCAGTGAGGCTATGAGTGTTCAAAGAGACAAGAATGAGCTACCTTGAAGAGATGACCTGATCATTTACACCAACATGAAATCCAAATTCAGAGCTGTGTGGTATACATCAACAACAGGAGACCTAAGACTTTCTCCTTCAGGAAGTACAGTGAGAATTCACTTATCCCACTTGCTTTTTATGAATGTAAGTTTAAAGGCTATTAATAATTCACAGATTGCATTGGATTGAAAGAGACTNTGGATGTCAGGAAGAAGTCTGCCCCATGAGGGTGGTGAGACACTGGAACAGGTTGCTCAGGGAGGTGGTAGAATCCTCCTCCCTGGAGGTTTTTAAGGCCAAGCTGGATGTGGCTGTGAGCAACCTGATTTAGTGGCAAGTGTCCCTGCCGAAGGCAGGGGGGTTGGAACTAGATGGTCATTGAGGTCCCTTCCAACCCTGACAATTCTGTGATTCATATCATATGCTACCAGTATATGCTGGACACATTTACCTACATAGTCCATGACATTATTGGAAACAGTGGTAGAAAAAGGATGACTCGCAGCTTTTCATAGAAAAGTCTATTTGAAATTGGCAATTTTTTCTTAAACCAAGAAGGGGAGAATCTTCAGCCCTCTGATCGTCTTAGTAGCCCTCCTATGAGCCAGCTCCAGCAGCTCCAGTCCCTCTTATGCAGGGGGGCCCAGATCCAGACACTGCTCCAACATGGGTTCTCACCAGAGCAGAGAGGCAGAATCACTTCCCTCATCCTTCTGCTCACATTTCTTGTGGTGTATGCCATGGCATGGTTGCCCTTCTGGGCTGCAGGCACACACTGCATTCTAGGTTCACTATCTGTTCCATTTTCATTTTGTAAGAGCTAAATAGTAATAGATAACACAAAGACTTGAAAGAGCTATTAAGAGCACTAAAAAAGACAAGGTTTACTCTAAAACAGGCATGCTTGTGAAAACAACCTAAACACTGGAAGAACCTAAACACTGGAAAGGTTTACTGCATGTCCTTGTGAGTTGGGTGTGCTTAAACCAGTTCACTGAATGGAGCAAGATCTGACTGCCATAAGCACATCAACATTTTGGTTCTGTCTGCAGGTTTACTGTTAGGCAGGGAAGCTTGCAGTCTTCAACGTTTCAAGATGAAAAGGGGAAAGGCCTTCAAAAAAGGGAGGAAAAGAAGAAACTACAAAAAGCTCTCCAGCACTCTGTAATCCTACTGACTGTTCTTGTCTCTTCCTCACCCCACCACCAGTTTCTAATATTTTAAATGCAGAAGGCCAAAAGGTTTAATCCAGATGCTGCCATAAGCAGCTACAAGGCATTTCATGGTGTTACAGTGATGCTGCTCAATGAGCAAAAAGCTGTTTGTTTTTTTCAAGGCCTTTATCAGCTTTCCAGTCTCAACCACTCTTGGAATTACAGGGCTGTGTGTGTGTGTTCACAATTCTCATGTACAAAAAATAGATTGGCCTTTTTTTTCTGTATGTAGCCTCTCTGCTGTCCGGAGGAGAAGGCTTGCTTGTTCTGTACACACCAGCATTCTGCCAGGTATTCACTTCACAGAGAGGAAGATGTATGGGAATTAATGCTCAGCAAAATTGCATGTGATGACCAGCTCTGCAATAGCCATCTTTCAGGCAAAACAGAATAACACAGCATGGACCCTTTCTCTGGGCTTAAGCACTCCCTACACAGCTATTAAATGGTTTCTTTCTGCAGCAGCATCTCCTACCTCTGTTTTCCCTGATGAATGACTGTGAAAGAGGAGGGTCACTTGGAGAGCAGGAGCATTAGGAAAGGGTCAAGGTGTATCCAGTTTTGGACCCCACCCTACAAGAAAAGAATTGAGGTCCTGGAGTAGGTGCAGAAAAGGCAAACAAAACTGCCAAAGTGTCTGGAGAATAGGTCTGGTGAGAAGCAGCTGTTTAGTCTGGAGAAGAACTGTTGGAGTGAGTCTAGAGGAGGACCACAAAGATGATTCAAGGGCTTGAGCACCTCTGCTATGAAGAAAAGCTGAGAGAGCTGGGGTTCACCAACCTAGAGAAGACTCCAAGGGGACCCTATACTTGCCTTCCAATACCTGAAGAGATCCTACAATAAGGCTGCAGAGGGACTTTTCATAAGGGTGTCCAGCAATAGGACTAGAGGGAACAGTTTGAAGCTGAGGGAGAGCAGGGTTAGACTCGATCTTTGGAAAAAGTTCTTCAATATGAGGGTGCTGAGACTCTGGAAAATGCTGCCCAGGGAGGCTATGGATGGCTCCTCCCTGGAGGTGTTCAAAGACAGATTGGATGAGGCCTTGAGCAGTCAAATCTAGTTGAAAGGTGCCCCTGATCACAGCACAGGGGTTGGAGTAGATGATCTTCAAGGTCCCTTCCAACTAAGCCATTCTACAATTCTATGAATATTCACAACATGCAAGAGTTTCAAAGTACCAAGAAAGCATGGCTGAGGAGTATGACTGAGACAATGGTGAGCACAATGTCTTTGTTTTTCTGTTGTTCCTTAAGAATGTAAAGAATTGAGTGGTTGGTTCCAGTTTGGCAAGAGTCAGTAATTCAATAATATGCCATATGATGATGAATTTGTCAGGGAGTCAGAAATCAGTGTCAGATACAGCATTAAACTTTCAAGTCAGTGAATTATTCAGGTCTCTCTCTTTTAATTGAACATTTTTTCCAGCCATGTTTTGGAGTGGGTAAGTGCACTTAAAGAGCTAGCTGTTCTTCTTACCCTGTGTCTGCATTCATTTCTTTTATCTGCCTAAGAGTCTAGTTAGCTGCAGCTAAGGGTACAGGCAGATATTAACACAGATGAGTCAGGGTGGCTTAACAAGTTACCGCCTGTCTCCTCAGCTGACATTATTCTCCATCACACTTGGTTTTGGGATTTCCCCACCCTGAAGTTGAGGCAAAATGCACAAGGCTCAGCCTCATTCATTATTGCTTCAGCTAAGCCACACAACTCTTCAGGCAATTTCAGAGCATGCACACATGGAAACAGTGGCTCAGTTAATACATAATAGCTTTAACAAGCTTCTGTAAGTCAATCTTATGCTGTGGCCTTACTCCAACACAGCCTGGCACTGTACTTCAGGAATTGGGTTCTTCATAGCTGCTCTGCTAGCTTTCATCCTGCTTTTGCTTAGGCAAAGCCAATACTAAACTGCCCTTGACAGAGAAGTATTGTTCTATGGATATGCTCCTTCCTCACCCTGTGCAGAAGACAGAAGGGAAGAAGCTGCCTCAAGATCAGCAAGTGGAGCTAAATTAGATACAGTTACACTAAGAGAGTGTTTTGTGCTTGTTATTTTATCCCTCATTTCTTCTTAACCTCTCTTGCCCCAGGCACATTTTTCCCAGTGTAAGCAGCTTCTCTGCTTGGAAACATGTTGGAACAATTTATAAAATATTTCTGCATTACAAACACATCACAGGCACTGGGTCCTGGTAAATAAAATCAAACTTACAGTCAGATTTACAAAAGAGTTCAGTACATAATAGCTCACATTACTGTGTGCTTTTGAAAGCTGGACTACATTTAAGGTGTCTGTGTCAGAGTTTGAAATAACACAAATCCTGTATTTATTCTGAGGGAGCCTTAGAACGAAGAGAGATTTTTCTCTTTCATGGAAGAAGGAGAAGTGAAGGGCAGGGAGGAAAGAGGAAGGCAAGATTGCCCTCATTCCCCTATATACCTTGTGTCATCCACAGAGATGCCCAAAGGGAGCAGAGGGAAAACAGCAGAGCAAGTCTGCTTCAGCAGGAAGCTGAAGAGGCAGTTTACACAATCTTTCTCACATCAAGACTCTTGACAAAATCCTCTCCTTCACTTAAGCACAGATCTTTCTGTGCTGTGAAAACGGATTTGTGCTACCTCTACCTTAGAGGTCTGCCTCAGTTCTCAAATGAGAGATTCACAGAATGGTTGGTAGGGACCTTAAACATCATCTAGTTCCAACCCCCCCACCACAGGCATCTTCCACTAGACCAAGCTGCACAGGGCCTCATTCAACCCAGCCTCAAACACCTCCAGGGAGGGACAAAACCCTTGCAGAAAAGTGCAAAACAAACCCAAACAAACCTAGAAGGACTGATTTAATTGCTGAAGATGTGGTACATATCCTCACTTATTTTGACTCGAGGGTTTGTGGAACATCACAGAAGCTTCTTTGTAAAACAAGGTACTTGATTGCGCTTGCTCTGTTTACCTTCTAACCATGCCAAGTAGCTAGACCATGAGCATTTTAGTTCTGATGTGGTGTTGCAGAAGGACTGATGTTGCAGTGGCCTTCGAGTATCTGAAGGGGGCCTACAAGAAAGCTGGGGAGGGACTTTTTAGGGTGTCAGGTAATGATAGGATTAGGGGGAACAGAGCAAAACTAGAAATGGGTAGATTCAGATGGGATGTTAGGAAGAAATTCTTCACCATGAGGGTGGGGAGACACTGGAACAGATTGCCCAGGGAGGTGGTAGAAGCCTCATCCCTGGAGGTTTTCAAGGCCAGGCTGGATGCGGCTCTGAGCAACCTGCTCTAGTGTGAGGTGTCCCTGCCCATGGCAGGGGGGTTGGAACTGGATGATCCTTGGGGTCCCTTCCAACCCTGACAATTCTATGCTTCTATGACTCCGTTCATCTGTACCTTGATACTGTCAGTGCTGCTTGTTGCTGTAGTAACAGAAGAGTGCTCTATACCTTCAAGAATCAGTGCTGCAGAACTGCTGATTTTTCTAATAAGGTTAAAAAAGAAAGATAAAAAGACCCTTTTGATTACATCTATCATTCTTTCTGTTGCAGTGCAGTAACAATAGAACTGTAATGTTCCCTCCGGAATAAAAGTACAAGGAAGCAGAGCTTTTGCCTTTGTACAAGGTTGAAGGAAGGGCTGAACTTTAAATCCCACTGACATGGACATCCACTGCTGGGCTCAGTTTTTGTTGGTACAATCACATGAAAAAAATGTTCATGAAGCCTACAGAGTTGTGCTGATATAAAATGCCTCTGAACACAGCTGGAATCCAACCAACTGAACTTCTCCGAAGCTGCATCACCTATATGCCCATGTTCTGACCTGCAGACCTATCCTGGCTCAGTTGACACACTAGTGTCTACCTCTGTCATGGCTTTGTCATTTAGTAGTGGTCCAGTGGTGGATATAAACAAGGGGTTAACCAAGAACATCTTCCTTTCATTCCTACTTGCATTTCCTGCTGCATACCCTGAAACAATGAATTACCAAGTTTCCTGTTCATGAAATGTGCAAGCTGAGGCCTCAGTTTTGAGTGAAACCCAAGAATCACAGAATGCCAGGAGTTGGAGAGTAGCTCCAGAGATTATCACATCCAACCCCCTGCAAAGCAGAACCACTTAGGGCAGGTCACACAGGAACAAGTCCAGGCAGGTTTTGAAGATCTCCAGCAGCAAAAAAAAACCTACAACAACAGCAGCAAAAAAACCTCAAAGTCCCAAGAAGGAAAACAGTACATCCAATGATAAAAACAGTCCCCTGCACTTCAACAATTTCTGGTGGATGATACTCCAAGTAATAAGGAAATGTAGCTGTTCAGTGAAAATGCTCCTGCTGACAGTGCTCACCTGAAGGAAGATGAGACTGAATCAAATTCAAGTGGAGCCCTGGGATCAGCCTGCAGCAGTCTAAGCATGCCCATAAGGATGGAACTGCTGGTGCTTTGTCATTGCTCCCAGAAGATTTCTGCTCTTACTCCTCCTCACCACACCCCACAGGCTGGGTTAGGCAGGCATGGGGGATCTTCCGAGAAGCATGGCAAACAGTCCTGGGCCTCAGCATGCAGCTTGCACCATTATCCTTGGCAGCTGAAGCATGGGCAGCTGCATATCTGCAGTGCCACAGAGCTGCAAGGGAAGCCAGGCTGCTGCTGAAGCACCTAATTCACGCTGAGCTCAGGGGCTGCCACAGCCACACCACTACAAATCCTAGGCTGTCTTAGCTCCCTATCTAGCACTCCTGAGAGCACTGCAAGCATCCACAAAATGTTTACAAAACTGAGGGCCCTAGCAAGGGTATTACAAAGGCAAAAATCTCATTGTTGATCAGAGATATTTCAGAGCTCCTGGGTTCTTTTTCTTCTTTTCTCCTCCTCTTTATTTTCCCAGATGGTTATAACTACTGTGGCTGGTGACCTTCACCATTTTGCTGTTTCATCCTGCTATCACAAAGTCTCACTGTTGGATTTTTATTCCACTTTCATTATATAGCATCTGCCCAATTTCTGAAAACACTTCTGAAAATTGAAGTGTCCTGCTTGTACAGTCCCCATTTTGTTAGCCTGCATTATTTATTGCTAGAGCATCAAGGCTTTCACATCTCACCAGCCTGCTGAGCTAAAAAAGCAAGTTATGAAAGGCTCTTAAGGACTTCGCAGAAGTTAGCTGTGTATCCACACCAGCCTAGCATCCATTTTAGGAAGTCAGCTTGGACTTAGGTTCTCTGGACTGGCTTTTCAATATCCTGCATGCAAGATATTTGTGCACAGCCACATCCTTCCTCTCCATCTGCTTTCTGTAGCATATATTAATATACTGATCTATTTGGGGTGCTACATGCTTAGGATAAAGTCAAAATGCAAGGTTCTGTATTTGGGTGGGGACAACCCCAGGAATAAATAAAGGCTGAGTGCAGAGTAGGTTGAGAGTAGCCCACAGGAGAAAAGACTTGGGGTGCTGGTTGATGAGAAGTTCCCCAGAAGCCAGCAAAGACCTGATGCAGCCCAGCAGGCAGCTGTGTGCTGGGCTGCAGCCAGGGAGCGTGGGCAGCAGGGCAAGAGAGGGGATTCTGCCCCTTGACTCTGCTCTGCTGAGACCCTACCTCCAATCCTGCATCTAGTTCTGGTATCTCCAGCATAACAAGAACACAGAACTGTTGGTGTGAGTCCGGAGGAGGCCATAAAGATGATCCAAGGGCTGGAGCACCTCTGCTGTGAGGACAGGCTGAGGGAGCTGCAGTCGTTCAGCCTGGAGAGAAGACTCAGCAGGGGGGAATCTTAGAGATGCCTTTCAATACCTGAAGGGAATACCTACAGGAAGGCTGGAGAGGGACTTTCCTGAGAGTATCTAGCAACAAGACAAGGGGGAATGGTTTGAAGCTGAAAAAGAACAGGGTTAGACTGGATCGTAGGAAGAAGTTCTTCAGTATGAGGGTGATGAGACTCTGGAACAGGCTGTGCGGGGAAGAGGTTTTAGATGCCCTCTACACGGAGATATTCAAGACCAGGTTGGATAAGGCCTTGAGCACCCTGGTGCAGTGGAAGGTGTTGCTGCCCATGACAGGGCGGTTGAAACTAGGTGATGTTTAAGCTCCCTTCTACCCTGAACCATTCTATGAATCTATGTTTCTAAGCAAGTTTATGTTAACAGAGAATGTTTCTTTTTATAGATAGCAATCAACTTCTGCTAAAAATGTAGTAATAAAAATAGACATCTCAAGATGATTGTTTTGGAATTTGGGCAAAGCTTCTAAGCAGCCACTTGAGCACAAATATGGTCATTTGACAAGAATTCAGGCTTAGAAATCTTCTATCATCAGCCTGTATCACCAGTCTTTCATGCCCAACACTTGGAAATCTAGAAGAATTAACAGTGACTGTTCAGAATGCTTCCATGAAATGTTTGTAATAATATGCAGTGTGCTAGGGGGAAGTGTAATCACTCTGCAGTTAAAAGCAGCAATGAAGTTTCAATCTTCATGGAAATGGTGGCATGGCTGCCTACAGAAGATAGAAGCAAAGAGCTCAGAAATGCAGCCCAGTGCCCTGTGGTTTCTCGTTATATTTTTAATATTGACTAAATCAGGACACTGGTTATGATTAATTCCCTTACAGAAAAGGATTTATTTGGGTAAGAACTAGGTTAGAGAAGACACTCCAAAGCCTGTTTAAAAGCAGATCACAGAATGGTAAGGGTTGGAACAGACCTCAAAAGATCATCCAGTCCAACTCCCCTGGCCAGAGCAGGATCACTTAGGGCAGGTCACACAGGAAAACATCTAGGTGGGTTTTGAATGTCTCCAGAGGAGACTCCACAACTTCTCCAGGCAGCCTACTCCAGGGCTACAGCACCCTCGTAGTGAAAAAGTTTTCCCATATCTTCACATGGAACCTCCTCTGCTCCAGCTTGCACCCCTTGCCCTTTGTCCTATCATTGGACATCACTGAGCAGAGCCTGGCTGCATCCTTCTGCCACACACCTTTCACATTTTTATCAACATGACTGAGGTCACCCTTCAGGCTCCTCTCCTCCAAGCTACAGAGCTCCCAGGTCCCTCAGCCTTTCCTCAGCAGGGAGATGTTCCACTGCCTTCACCATCTTTGTGGCTCTGTGTTGGACTCTCTCTCAAGCAGTTCCTCGAGCTCCTTCTTGAGCTGAGGGGCCCAGAACCAGGCACAATATACCAGAGGCAGCCTCACCAGGGCAGAGTAGAGAGGGAGGAGAACCTCTCTTGAGCAGCTCACTACAGCCCTTCTGTGTTGGAAAACCTGGGAGCAGAGTTTCCCAAAGCCCATTGTGAGGGGGTGCATTGCTCAGTGCAGTTCTGCCTCTTGGAGCAGTGGCCAAGCCCAGCTGTGCCACAGCCATTTCTTCCAGTTCACCCACATCAGCTAGAGCTTCGCAAGCACATTTCTACAAGTTAATTGGTGATCTCAGCATTGGTACTGTGGCTTCCTCGTACAACGCCTACCTCAAAATGCTTCCATTTCTGCCTCAACCTAGTCAAAGGAAATAAACCTTTTGAACAAGTTTTTTCTATAGCTTTAAAAAAAGAGTAGAAGTGATGCTAGGAAACAAGGATAGTGATTAAAAAAAAAAAAAGAGGAAGGACAGAATTGCAAAGACACAGAGTCCTGTAAAAATGTCTCAAAGGTCTTAATGTCAACCAGCAATTTGCCTTTTGGGTATTAAAAACACTCTAGTTTTAGTTGTTACAAGTGCACTGGTGTACAGTGACTCACCAAGGGGTTTTCAACAGGGAAGGTCTCTCTAGAATCAGAAGTACAGTTCTGAAGTGACTCCACAGCTGTTCCCACTTACTACACTTCCATGAACTTCACAGAGCATTCTGCATGAAGGCAGTGGACACTTCCCAGATAAAATAAGATGAGCTTCATGAAGGCACCTCATGCTACCTAACCATTGTTTGATCCATGACACCACACCTGGGTCAAAGAAAATCCTGAAATGGAATATGGAAGTCAAAGCCTCAGCACCAACTGCTTTGCTCTGGAAATGTACTCTTATTGGGCTGTGCCTGCTGCTGGAGATGTAGCCTTAACTTTGGGTTGAATCTTGCAATCCTTCCTTAGCTATTAAAACAGACAAGGAACTGGTCTAAGAATGACTGTTACACCTGTGCTATCAGCGTTTTGAGAGACTTCCCTAAAAAAAAAAAGAGCCTGCAGACAGGTATAAATGAGCTCCCCAACAAATTTAGCCTTCAGGAAAGCTGAGCATGTATCTGCCTTTCCCAAGCACCATCCATCAGCAAACCAAGATTTCAATAAAATAATCACCTGAAATTGTTCTGCTTACTATATGGGGATTTGCTGGTGGCTATATTTAGCCTGTGTCTGGGGCTAAATGACAGCAGTTTCTCTGTCACCTCATGTTCCCCTTCCAGCAAAGAAGGGAAACCAGGACAAGGAGAGAAGACCCATAGGTTGAAATGAAAATGGATTTAATGAAACAGCCAAACTAATCCCCAAACCAATAGAAAGTTGCACTTACCTCAGACAAAGTATGGTAGTCACACTAAACCAAAAAGCAGTCCTCAAGAACAGGAAGAAAAGCAGCAACAGGAAGAATCCAAGCAGAAAACCTCTGCCCTTACCAAACTTCCCCTTTTAAACTGGTTGTGATGCTCCTGGGATGAGACACACCTGTAGCCAACTCCAGCCAGCTGTGCTGGCTGACTCAAGCCTGTTAAATGCCCTGCAGCCCACAGCAAACTCAAGACAGCTGGGCAGCATGAGACAAAGCATGCTTGCACGTTGGGGCTCTTTTTTTTGGTTGGGGCTCTTTTTTTTGGTTGGGGCTCTTTTTTTTGGTTGGGTGTGTTTTCCTCTTGCTTTTGCTGGAGTATATACTTGTTCCACACCTTGAACCTCTCCTGTAGAGCACAGGAAGTGAACAAAAAGCCACAAGGCAGCAGATGAAGGCTTCTGGCCTTGAAATTCTGCCCCAGTGTGACTCCTTGCTTTGTATTTGTTGCCAGCAATGCCTGAGTGGAAAGGAAAATCTTGTAGATGACACATGGTGTGAAGGGTCTGGTAACTACAGCAAGCCCTGCACTTGCTAGAAGGGCAACTCTTCAGCCAAGGAGGCTGACAGGCTGAGGTAACAAACCTGTGACCTCTCCAAGTGTGACCAGCAAGGAATAAAACCCACCCCTGTGTCTGAGAAGCCAAGTAGGAGGACATCTGTTTGCATTACTATTTTCTTCCTTAAGGTTTTCACATCTCCTCCTTCTGAAGCTCACCCCTCTTCCCATGGTTTAACAGAGAGCATTGCTGGATCAATTCTCAGCCAATTCTCCAGCCCAGATCATTAAGACAGAACACAGAATTGCTTTGCTTAGAGAAGGCCTTTAGGATCATCAAGTCTAACCACTACCTAACGACCAAATCTGCTGCTAAACCACGTCCCTCAGCACCACATCCCTGCCTCTTTGAAACACCTCCAGGGATGTGGGTTCAACCACCTCCCTGGGGATCCTCTTCCACTGTTTGAGAACTCTTTCAGAGAAGAAGTTTCCTTTAATATCGAATATAAGGTTCCTGTGGTGCAACTTGAGGATGTTTCTTCTCCTATCACTTGCTACTGGGAAGAGACCAACCTCCGCCTGGCTCCAACCTGCTTTCAGGGAGTTGTACAAAACAATGAGGCCTCCCTTCATCCTCCTCTTTTCCAAACTAAACATCCCCAGGTCCCCCAGCTGCTCCTCACCACCCCTGTTCTACGGACCCTCCACCAGCTTTGCTACCCTTCTCTCTACCCACTCCAGGACCTCAAGGTCTTTATTAGAGTGAAGGCCCCAAAACAGGACCCAGTATTCAGGTGTGGCCTCACCAGTGCTGAGTACAGGGAGCCATAATGTTTCTGGCCACATTATTTCTGATTGAGGCCAGGGTGCTGGTGGCCTTCTTGGCCACATGGACAGTCACTAACTCATCTTCAGCTGGCTCTTGATCAGAACCCCCAGGTCTTTCTCTGCTGGGCAATTTCCAGCCACTCTCCCTTTAGAGTTCATGGGGTTGTTGTGACACAAATGCAGGACCCAGCACTTGGCCATTTTGAGTCTCCTACAACTGGCCTTGGTCTGTGGATCCAGCCTGTCTAGGTCCCAGTGTAGATCCTTCCTACCCTCTAGCAGATCAGTGCTCACTCCCAGCTTAGTGTCATCTACAAACTTACTGAAGGTGCACTCAATACCCATCCAGATGATTGATAAATACATTAAAGAGATCTTGCCCCAGAAATTTAGGGGGCATTTAATGCTTTCATTGCCAGGCTTCCTTCCTCAGGCCCAGGAGGTCTGAGCTTCTCTGGTGTGAAGCACAGCCAAGTAAAACTCTAAACAAGACACTAAACAAACTCCAAATTACATTCCAAAACTCTTCATGCCACTACCTTTTGGAGAAACCTTTCTTTTCACCTTTAAAGGATTTGACAGCTGAGGAAAACCTCTCCCTTCTCCAGCTTCATCAAGTCATGAGACCTGTGGTAGGGTCCCCACCCAGTTAGGAGAGCCTGGCAGCTGAATTTGCTCCTGTTTCCATAGCCAGCACCGAGCTAGGGGTCTGCAGCCCTTCTGTCTTCACTCCTCACAGCCACCTGGGGTCCTCAGGGGGTCCTACCAGCTCCCAGCACATCATCATGCTTGCCTGGCTACTTGGGTTCTGAAAGCCTCAGCCCTGACACAGCTGTAGTTGTTGCAGGATTTAAAGATACATATACAAATGCATACCAACTTGAACATAGAAGGTTGCTCCTCAACATGAGGAGAAACCTCTTTACAGTGAGGGTGACAGAGCCCTGGAGCAGGCTGCCTGGGGGGGAGTGGGGGGGGGGTGTGTGTGGAGTCTCCTTCTCTGGAGACTTTCAAAACCTGCCTGGATGCATTTCCTATGTGGACTACCCTGAGTGATCCTGCTCGGGGCGGAGGGGGGTGGTGTTGGACTGGATGATCTCTGAAGGTCACTTCCAACCTCTAATATACTGTGATTCTTTGATGTGTGTGTGTGTGTATATATATATATACACACACATATAGAGAGAGAGACAGACAGACAGAGAGACAGAGAGCGAGGGAGAGACAGAGAGCGAGGGAGAGAGAGATCAGAGGAATTCGCCCTAAGGTGGAAGTTCCTCACAATGAGGGCAGTGAAGTTCCAGAACTGTCCATCCAGAGATGTGGGGAAGGCCTCACCCCTGGAGATGCTCAGAGTCGAACTTGATGGGAACCTGAGCAACCTGATTGAGTTACAGACGTCCCTGCTCACCACAGAGGGGTTGGACAAGATGCCCTGGAGGATCCCTTCCAACCTGCTGCCTTCTGTGATGCCATGCAGCTCGTACCCCACGGCCTGGTCTCAGGCACTGTCGGGAGGGCCTGCACACCCCCGCGGTCGGCACAGACAGTGCTGGGTGCTGCTCGTTGGTCCTTGCTTGCTCTGGACTCAAAATGTCCCTGGGGCCACAGACAGCCCCACCCCATGCTGAGCTGCCCTTTTGACAGAGAATAAGCTCAGGACCTAGTGGGAGCGAGAACAAAGGTAGCTCTGTGGGGACAGCACTGAAGCCCATAGGCCTTCCTCACGTTCTGGGCCTTGCTGTCCTTCCCCAGAGCACCAGCTGAGCCTGTCCCCCTCACTCCTCACCCTGCCCCTGGGCACCATTGCAGTCTGTGGGGAGAGCAAAGCTCAGGTGTGTGCTGCCAGCGTGAGGTGGGACCTCTCACGGCTGGACCGGGTACAGCTGCCATGCATGAGGCCTGGGATTCCCCATCTACACTACCCTGCTGAGACCACCACTGGAAGATTGGGGACTCCTCAATTGAAGAGAGACAGGGATCTGCTGAAGAGTGTCCAATGGAGAGCTATGGGGCACTTCAGCACCTCTCCTGTGAAGAAACACTGAGAGCCCTGGGGCTGCTTAGTCTGCAGAAGAGAAGGCTGAGAGGGGATCTGGTCAGTGTCTGTTAATATCTGAGGGGTGGGTGTCAGGATGAAGGTGCTGGGCTCTTTGTGGTGGTGCTCAGTCATAGGAGAAGGAGCAATGGGGACAAGCTGGAACATAACCACTTCCACCTCAACATGAGGAGAAACTTCTTTATGGTGAGGGTGCCAGAGCCCTGGAGCAGGCTGCCCAGAGAGGTTGTGGAGTCTCCTTCTCTGGAAACTTTCAAAACCCACCGGGATGCATTCCTGTGTGACTGGCCCTAGGTGATCCTAGTCTAGCAGAGGGTTGGACTGGATGATTTCTGGAGGACCCCTCCAACCCCTAGCATTCTGTGATTCTCCTCCAGACCTACAGCCGTGCAGCCAACTCCTAACCACAGAGTCTGTTCTGTGTTTCCTATGGTGCTGGCTGTGCTGCAAAGTGTTTTGGGAGCCACTTAATTTGTCTCACAAAGCAATCTTCTGTACTTCTCCCAGAAAATGGATTTTAATTTCAAAGGGAAGAGCAAGGTTTATCTGGAAAGAGCTGATTAGGTGGCTTGCAGCAGCTGTTCTGTAAAATGTGCTCAGTCCATCCCAACTGGAAGGTGCTCTAACAGCAACTAGGATCTCCATGCCTGAAAAAAACCTGACAGGTGTGCCAGTGTTTTGCCAGCCCACTGCATTCCAAACTATTAGTGATAGAAGCACTTTGCTATTTATCATCCAATAAATGCTAACTGGCTTGTAATTGGACTCACTGGTGAGACTTCTGCCAGCATGCCAGTGGTTATTTTTGGCTGTCCTAAATTCCATTTTCCTGTGTTAGTTGCTGCAGCCATACCAACATGTTCACATTTTGATCAGCCATAATGTCAGTTCCTGTGCTTGCTGACAAACGAGGTAATGTCTTTATTTTTTTCCCAGAAGAACGTTGTTAAGGATTACTGGCCTGGCTTTCTAAACTTCTCAAGTGTATGCCAGCATGAAATTACCGTCTGTAAAGGCAATTTACTGACTGAGAATCCCGTGTTCTTTGAAAGAAATCTACCCCTCCTGTCACAGTGCTTTTTTCTTGACAAAACCTGAGTCTATCACAGTTCAGCCCTGTGGAGGAGCACTATCATGTGGAAATCTGCTTATTTTGAACAACAAATAAAGATATTTATATGGGGGTAAGTAGCTAAGGAAGGTGAGGGGGCCATACTTTTCCAGAAGGCAGAGTTGATGGCTGAAGTCTGTCACAGATTGCATTAGATTGGAAGGGACTCTCTGAGGTCATCTTGTCCAACACCTCTGTACTCAGCAGGGACAACTCCAACTAGATCAGGCTGCCCAGGGTCACAGCAAGTATGACTTTGAATGTCTCCAGGGACAGGGCCTCAACCACATCCCTGGGCAACTTGTTCCAGTAGTTCACCACTCTCATTGTGCAGAACTTCCTCCTGATGTCCAACCAAGCCTTGCTCCAGTTTCAAACCATTGCCCCTCATATTACCACCACAAGCCTGTAGGTCTCCTTCAGAAGCTGAAATATAGTTCTAAGGTGCCCCTGAAGCCTTCTCTTCTCCAGGCTGAACAGCCCCAATTCTTTCAGCCTGTCTTCACAGGAGAGGTGCTTCAGCCTCGAGCAGGAGGAAGCCTCCAAAGCAGGCAGGTAAAGGATTGGATGAGTTCTCTCCTTGCACCTCCCCAAACTGAGAAGACCTGCAGAAGTGACATTTTTTTAAATTTTTCTTTCTCAGAATTCCTTGTTCAAATCTTAACCCACAGGGTATGATTCTGGTTTCTTGGAGAGCAATGACCAACCCAAAAGGATGAACAGACCATCCAGACCAAATCAAAGGCTGGTAAGCAAGCAATTTGAGCATTCCCAAGCATTCATCAGTTCATTGGTGGATTTAAATGCAGCATAGATTTCTCTTTCTCACCCCTCCTGTGAGGAACAGAAATGTTTAATGCTGAAATACTTCTGGATTCTAACAAAATGGTGGCTTTAAAATAAAACACATAGCCTCCATTCCAAATAAATCTGTACTGGGAAAACTGCCTTACCCCAGGGCAGTCCTTTGAAGCACCTCTAAACTAAATGAAGCACATTATACAATAGACATTTAAAAAAAAAATCATACCTAAACACCTACTTTAAAACTGGGGTTATTTTTCACTATAAAGGAGTCATATTGGATGAATCAACAAACCCAGCTGTGATTTACAGTTTACATGTGTGCTCTCTTTCCAGTATTCTAAGTTGTGCTGGGTGGTGTTTGGCTGTTTTCTCTTTTTCCTCATCCTGTGAAGGTTTTTTAGCTCCTTGGCCAGAGTGATGATTTATTATGGAGGCCACCACTTGGAGCAGTTAGATGGTGATAGATGATGCAGGCACTGAGAGGCCATTAGGGTTTTCGTGAAAGGGAAAGTAGGGAAAGTATAGATGTAAGGAAGAAAAAAAAATTAACACATAGAGAGTAGAATTTTAAAGTGTAATTGAATGGGGAAATTTTGTAGCAGAACAAAAAAATCACTATGGTTACAGTCCTTTCAGAGGTGTACAAAGCATTTTCCTAAATTAAGTGTTCAGCATTCAAACACACACATAAAAGTACTAATCCCAGTGTAAAGCTATTTAATATGTATGTAAGTTTAACTCTAAACTGGTTTCAAAGAATCATAGATTGGCCTGGATTGGAAGGGACCTAGAGTACATTGCAACCTGTTCCAGAGTATCACTCTCATACTGAAAAACTTCTTCCTAAGATCCAGTCTAATCCTATTCTTCCTCAGCTTCAAACCATTCCCCCTTGTCCTGTTACTACATACTGTCAAGAAAAGCCCNTGCTCCAGGGCTCTGTGACCCTTACAGTAAAGGTGGAACACCCTGTGCTGCAGCTTTACATCCATTGTTCCTTGTCTTATCATAGGGAGCAAGTGAGCAGAGCCTGTCCCCTCCCTCCTGACCCCCAGCCCTCAGATATTTATAAACATTTATTAAATCCCCTCTAAGTCTTCTCTTT